>JACEFZ010025295.1:90000-132500 GCA_014155875.1 Cepaea nemoralis
ACTCTGTACCAAATAAGCGATAGGAACAAAAAAGTGCACCACATAAACTATAGAAATAAACTGTGTACCAAATACATTATATAAATAAAAAGTGTACCAGAAAAGACACACTGCACATTACATAAACGACAGAGAGAAACTTTACATTAAATAAACGACAGAGAGAAACTTTACATTAAATAAACGATAGAGAGAAACTTTACATTAAATAAACGACAGAGAGAAGCTAAACATTAGACAGACAGACGGACGGACGGACGGACGGACGGACACACATACACGCGCGAACGAACACACACACACACACACACACACACACACACACACACACACACACACACACACAAACAAACGACAGAGCTAAGCAGTGTACCAAAGAAACGACAGAAATAAACTCTGTACCAAATAAGCGATAGGAACAAAAAAGTGCACCACATAAACTATAGAAATAAACTGTGTACCAAATACATTATATAAATAAAAAGTGTACCAGAAAAGACACACTGCACATTACATAAACGACAGAGAGAAACTTTACATTAAATAAACGACAGAGAGAAACTTTACATTAAATAAATGATAGAGAGAAACTTTACATTAAATAAACGACAGAGAGAAGCTAAACATTAAATAAACGACAGAGAGAAACTTTACATTAAATAAACGACAGTGAGAAACTTTACATTAAATAAACGACAGAGAGAAACTAACCATTAAATAAACGACAGAGAGAAACTTTACATTAAATAAACGACAGAGAGAAACTAACCATTAAAAAAACGACAGAGAGAAACTAACCATTAAAAAAACGACAGAGATAAACTAACCATTAAATAAACGATAGAGAGAAACTTCAAATTAAATAAACGATAGAGAGAAACTTCACATTAAGCAAACGACAAAGAAAAAAAAATTGTTGCGTATCCCTTAAGGGACGTTGCAGTCAACACCAGCAATTTTCAGCTGCTGTTGATGTACTAGGCAAATGTTACGGTCAGCAGTTTTCCATTGCTTTCTCAACGACCGGCTCCCATACCAGCACGTTATAAACTTATAACACAACGCGACACGGTCTGCTGTACAAATCGGTCGCAGCTGAGCTTCGAACGCCTGGTACCCGGTTCACGAACAGCGTTCGCAAGCCTTTACAAAGAAAAGCAGTGTACCAAATAAACGACAGAAATAAACAGTGTACCAAAGAAGCGATAGACATAAACAGAATGCAAAAATAAAAGAAAGAAATAACAATTGTATTAAATACACGATAGAAATATTCAGTGTACCAAAAAAACGATAGAAATAAATAGTGTGCCACGTAAACAATAGAAACAAACAGTGTACAAAAAATAAAATAAAAAAGATGTTAATTTGCATACGGTTTGCATAGCTCCGCCTAACTACATTATTTAATTCTTGTTGCAATGAAGGCTCCAGCAAATTACAGATTTCAACGCTTGTATACATTGTACATTCGTATGCAAATAGATCACAGGACGACGAAAGATACAAAGCTAGATTTTTAATGTATATGGCAAATAATAGAGGGCCAAGAATAGAGTCTTGCGGCACTCCAATAATGAAGGTAGTTGTTTGAGACAGATATTTATTGTGTCATACGATTTGCTTTCTGTTTGACATAAATCTACATTAAGGCCAACTTTAATTGTTTCTAGTTTTTTGGGTTTTGTTTTAATTAGTAATTTATTAAAATAACATGGTCTATCATATCAAATGCTTTCGTGAAATCGATAAACAAAGCTCCACATAGACTGTTGTTGTTTATATTCAGGTGCCAATGTTCTATCACGTTTGTTAGGGCCGTATGGCAAGAATATTCTGATGTAAATCCAAATTGACTGTCGACTATACAGTAGACCAAATAAACGACAGAAATAAACAGTGTACCAAATAAATGATAAAAATATGAAGAGGCCAACTAAACGATAGAAATAAACAGTGTACCAAATGAACTATAGAAATATGCAGTAAACCAAATAAATTATAGAAATAAATCGTGCACCAAATAAACGATAGAAATGACCAATGTAACAAATAAAATATATAAATACTTGTATACAGTGTACCAAATAAACAATGGAAATAAACAGTGAACCAAATAAACTATAGAAATAAACAGTGTACCAAATAAACTATGGAAATAAACAGTGTACCAAATAAACGATAGAGAGAAACTTCCCATTAAATAAACGACAAGCAGTGCATAACAAAAACGAATAGAAATAAACAGTGTACCGAATAAACGATAGAAATAAACAGTGTATCAAGCAATCGATTGAGTTTAGTTGAGCTGAGTTGAGTTGAGTTAAGAACCGACATCACTGCACTCAGGACATTCCCATTGGTGCTTCGTCCCCTCGTTCAACAGCCAGTGAAGAGTATACTACTAATCGTTCCCACCGCTATCTGATTAAAAGTTCTCCTGGTCTTCTTTCTCAGTTTTGAGATTCTTCCAGAGCCCCTGCCGATCCCCCGCAATCTCATTCTTTCCACATATGGGTTCTCAATATGTTCCCCACCTTCTTCACCTGGTCCCACAAGCGCACGACCACCTCCCCCTTATCCATAGGCAATCTACCACCAAGAGGTGCATTCCCTGCTAGCCTATCAGCATGTTCATTCCCCGGCACTTCCGCATGGTCCGGGCAAAATATCCATACAATTCTCACAATCTGTGACCTCTGAAGCGACGATAGCCATTCCACACGAAACATTCTTTTCTTCGCCTTACTAAGCATACTCTTTGAATCCGTAATGAATACAATGTGTGTTGCAGTAGTCTCCTCAAGCCAACGGAATGCCGCTGTTACTGCTTCCACCTCCATTTTCATGCTGGAGGTCGTAGTCTCAAATGCCAGACACTCTTTTTTCAAGACTTGACCATTAGCCTTTGTAATAAAACCCCAACAACCACGTTTGTTTCTCACCACTGACCCATCAGTGTAGATGACTATGTCACCTTGATGTGTGTTACTCTGGATCAGCTGTTGCACTTCAAACTCAGCGAGGCCCGCTGCCCATTCTATGCACTCACGGCCCAGTGTTATTATTACATAATGTCAGTCCGTCATGTCTTCCGGAACTTCAACCCACTCTTTTTCACGATTGATGGTCTCTAGATCACACAGCTGACGTATAGAAAGTTCTACCTGTGCCATCTAGGACCTGCCTCGTCTTAGTCTATGACCCTTGGCCATATCCATGGCTGCATGCAGGGGGGAATCCCTAACTGCAGCAACTCTCAGGTACAATTTAGCCTGAAGGACTCTATGTCTATCCGTCATTGTTGGTAGCGCCAGGATATGCCTCATGCATATAATTGGTGTGTCATTTATGCACCCCCGGATTACTCGTATGGCAGCATTCTGTATGCACTCCAACCTTTCAAGCCGGCTCTTTGATAATGTCAGCAGCCCCAAACCATACTCATTGGCAGAAATTATTAACTGCTGAAAGAGCCTGTAAAGCATCCTTTGATCTACCCCGGTTGCTGCCACCGCCCTCAATGCAGTAAGTCCCCTACCAGCCTTCACCACCAAAGCCTCCACAGGATCCTTAAAAGACCTGTCAAAGGTGATACCCAGGTACTTCAATTTTCTCTCTCGACTAAGAGGACATCCATTCAACATAATACAAGGGACATCTGCCTTGACGATCCGGTTATCCAAGGAGTACCACACAACCGATGCCTTGTCTGGGCTTATACCAGCCCCTGCGTCCCAGCACCACGGACTGGGCGAAAGCGGTCCTTATGTATATCAGCCGATCATCGATAGAAATAAACTGCGCAGCAAATAAACGATAGAAATAAGCACTGTACCACAAAAACGATAGAGAGGAACTTCACATTAAATAAACCATAGAGAGGAACTTCACATTAAATAAACCATAGAGAGGAACTTCACATTAAAGAAACCATAGAGAGGAACTTCACATTAAATAAACCATAGAGAGAAACGTCACATTAAATAAACGACAGAACGAACGAAGGAACGAACGAACAAACAAATTTTATTTTCAAAGGGTTAAGAATTGGGCACGCAGGCCAGTCTGAAATTCTGCCCTTCTTCTCTATTTCCTCTCATACATTATTTCATTCAACATCACTTACGAGCTAGACAACAAAGAATAATAAGCATTAAAACGCATGAAAAATAATCAATAATACGTGACTCACTGAGGCAATGTTTACGTGGGCATTATAAATACCTGTGGAATATGTAACGTACCATACATATGGGAATATTTATTATCTAGTTGTTGTTTGAGATAATTGTCCATTATTACTGTTTTCTTTTTCTTTGTTTTTTTTTTTTTTTTTGGGGAAAAGGGGGGGGGGGGTGTAGTATGTACTGAGATAGTGTTCAAACAGGTTGCGACTGTATGTAACATGATTGGTGGTGTCTTTGATTTCTTGTGGAAGATTGTTCCACAGCTGAGCGGCAGAGTATGCTAAGCTTGTTTTATGTACGTCTATCCTAGGTTTAGGGACATAAAGCATATTTAATCGTTGGCTATGTCTTGCGTTATATTTGAACAATGGCCAGAGGTAGCTTGGGGCAGTTTGAAATAGGATTTTGTGCATTAGTTTAGCTTTTAAACAATTAGGCGTTTGTGGAGTGGCAGTAACAGAAGACGTTCATGTAGATTAGAATTGTCGGTAAGCTTTTCACCATTAATTAAACGCACTGCCCTTTCCTGGAGTGAATACAGGCATTTTGTTATTGATTTGGAGCATCCATCCCAGATTGTGGAGCAATAATCAATATGTGTTTGTATATGAGACGTATAGAATATCTTTCTTGTGTTTTCGTCTAGGACATTTTTAATTTTGGCAAGTTGGTATACTTTTTTGGCTATTTGTTTAACGAGAGCATGAACATGGGATTAAAGGTTAGATTTTGATCAATGATAAGACCCAGTGCCTTGTGCTCAGTTACAGTTTCTTCAGGTGTGCTTCCAATGTGCAGATGAAGAGTTCGCTGTGAGTTTAGAGTGTGAAGTCTTTGCCTGGTTGCTGTTAACATAGATTTTGTTTTAGAAATGTTAATTTGTATGCGGTTTGCATAACTCCAGTTAACTACACTAATTATTTCCTGTTGCAAGGATGATTCTAGCATATTAGTATCAATAGCGTTTGTATATACAGTGCAATCGTCTGCAAATAGATCGCAGGACGGCGAAAGATTTAAGGGAAGATCATTTATATCAATCGCAAATAACAGAGGGCCAAGTATAGACCCCTGAGGTATTCCAGTATTAATGGTAACGGCTTGAGATACAGATTTATTGTGTGATATTACTTGTTTTCTGGCTAATAAAAATGATTTTATTAATGTCACTATACTAAAGCTTACTTTCATTGTTTCTAGTTTTTTTAGTTAAATTAGAATAGTATGATTTATCATATCGAATACTTTTCTAAAGTCTATAAACACCGCTCCACATAGAGTATTGTTGGTAGTATTTTGATCCCAGTTTTCTATCATGTTTGTTAGGGCCATATGACAAGAGTATTTTAGCCGAAACCATGACTGACTGTCAATTATTAGTTTGTGGCGAACTAAGTGTTCTAGTGTTGTATTGTGAATGCGATTTTCTTGCAGTTTGGATCGTGAGGATATGGAAATTGGCTTATAGTTACTCATGAGATGATCGTCTAATGAACCAGCTTTTAAATGAGGATACTATATAGC
This sequence comes from Cepaea nemoralis, assembly GCA_014155875.1. Lineage (NCBI taxonomy): Eukaryota > Metazoa > Mollusca > Gastropoda > Stylommatophora > Helicidae > Cepaea > Cepaea nemoralis. Next base: position 95,715 of record JACEFZ010025295.1, read on the forward strand.
GATTTTAAAAGCTGATGGGAAGTGACCTTTGGTGAGACATTGATTATACATATAAAAGTTAGTGACTCACAGATCACCGGTGCAGCGCAGCGAAGGATCCGATTACTGATTCCATCTAGTCCTGATGAGTTATTGTTTTTTAGGTTACTGATATGAGAAAGTTCTTCAGTGGTCGTCATTAGCGGTGTGTTGGAGGGGATGTCTCTATATTATTTGTTCTCACAAAATGATGATAATAAAGATATGTCATGAGGAGAATCTGGTATTGGAGTTTTCAATTGTTTTATGTCGGATTGAAAGAAACTGCTGAATTGATCACATGTAACCTGATTTGATGGTAATGATTTTGATGACTTGTGTTTGTTTGTCAAGGTATTGAATGCTTTCCATATATCTTTAGTGTTGGTTTTATCTATTATTAAGTTCTTAAAATTGTTTTTCTTTTCCTTTCGAATAAATTAACGAACTTTGTTTCTCAGACTACGGTGCAAAGTTAGATCTCTATTTTTATGTACCCTGTCCCGGTCTCTCATAAGTTCAACTACCTCCTGTGTGATCCACGGGGGCTTAGTGTGATGTTTAACACGAACTTCCTTAAATGGAACATGCTTAGCAAATACACTTAGAAAGATGTTCAGCCAGTGGTCCAGAGCATCGTCTGGGTCAGGAAGCTGGTAAACATAGTCCAGAGATGAGTTGAGCAAGCCTTGTAAAAAGACATCTTGATTGAAATTTTTATAATTTATATATTTTATACTTATGTGTTTGTGTTTCGGAGTTTTTGGTACCTTTAATCGACCAAGTGAAACGTACTGGCTAGTGATCGCTCATAGCATTAATAGGTACAGTACATTATGTGATTTTGTCAGCACATGTTGTATAAATGTGATCTATAAGTATTGCAGATGATTTTGTTATTCTAGTGGCTTGTTTGACTAACTGTTGGAAGTCATCACATAAACGATTGAGAGAACGTCGTATTAACCAAACGTTAGAGAGAACGTCGTATTAACCAAACGATAGAGAGAACGTCGTATTAACCAAACGATAGAGAGAACGTCGTATTAACCAAACGATAGAGAGAACGTCGTATTAACCAAACGATAGAGAGAACGTCGTATTAACCAAACGATAGAGAGAACGTCGTATTAACCAAACGATAGAGAGAACGTCGTATTAACCAAACGATAGAGAGAACGTCGTATTAACCAAACGATAGAGAAAAACTTCGCATTAAATAAACGATTGAGAGAAACGTCATATTAAATAAACGATAGAGAGAAAAAAAATGAAATAAAGGATTGAGAGAAACCTCAATGACAGAAACGATAGAGAGAAACCTCAATGACAGAAACGATAGAGAGAAACCTCAATGAGAGAAACGATAGAGAGAAACCTCAATGACAGAAACGATAGAGAGAAACCTCAATGACAGAAACGATAGAGAGAAACCTCAATGACAGAAACGATAGAGAGAAACCTCAATGACAGAAACGATAGAGAGAAACCTCAATGACAGAAACGATAGAGAGAAACCTCAATGACAGAAACGATAGAGAGAAACCTCAATGACGGAAACGATAGAGAGAAACCTCAATGACAGAAACGATAGAGAGAAACCTCAATGACAGAAACGATAGAGAGAAACCTCAATGACAGAAACGATAGAGAGAAACCTCAATGACAGAAACGATAGAGAGAAACCTCAATGACAGAAACGATAGAGAGAAACCGTTCATCAGGTAAACGATAGAGAGAAACGGTGTACCACATAAATGATATTGTAAAGCAATACTGACCTTGTCGTCTTGACAGACAACAGTTTGTTGTACTGTGCTTCAGAAAAAGCGTAATAACTACAACCCATGGCGGTACCAGGGTGTGAGTTATGCCTTCCATAGTACGTAAGCTAGGCTGAATTGTAGAGACCAAGTGTTGCCCATGCAGCATAATCCCTCTCCCTGCCTGCCTAGTTTACTCCAGAGGTAAGGCCTTATATCGAATAAACGATAGAGTGAAAATATTTTGTTGCATATCCTTTACAGGACGTCGCAGTCAACCCCAGTATTTCTGGCTGTTTGTGATTTCCTGGAAAGTTTACTTTCAGTAGTTTGTCATTGCTTTCTGAACGACTGGCACTCGCACCATTGTATGAAAATCAACGCAATGGAATGTGCGTCGTTCCCATGATTTGTCTCAGTCTCCACACATGTTTTAATTTCTGTAGCCTCTTTACAGCCGGTCTCTCTGGCCGAGGTTTTACACCACTTTCTCCGTAATCCCGTCTCGTAGCGGGCGAGAACTGGGAGCGGTTCGTCCCCCGCTGGTGACTTGTGGGATAACTGAGCCGGCCGCTCAGAAAGCAATGGCAAACTACTGAGCGTAATCTTGCCAAGAAATCAACAGACAGCTGAAAGATGCTGCTGTTGACAGCGATGTCCTGTATAAGGATATGCGAATTAAAATGTTTTAAAAAGGCCTCTTTACATGCATGCACTATTTCTTTATGAAACCTAGACAATTAGTAAACAAGCCAAACAATAAATAAATCCATACAAGCTTAAGAGATGTGGTTTTATAAAAGAATGCAGCAAATTTCTTGGACAGCAAAATGCGTAACTTAAATGTATTAAAAGAGGCAAAGACAAAAAAACGACAACTTATCACGTACATCAGAAAGAGGTTGTCATCAGTTGTGGTCACATTGTGACAAGACAAAATTGGATCATGTTGTCAAAAGTGGAGCTAGGTCACTGACAGATAAAAGTGGCTAACTATTTGTCATTGTGACAGATAAAAGTGGCCTTACCTTGGGAACATATTTCTCATTGTGACTGATAAAGAACAATAGTAGTATCGCAACATTTCAGTCACAAAAACACACACAACATCGATTATGTCTCAGCAGAGCGAGCGCATACGCACACACACATACCATTCACTTCTGTGAGGTTCCGCTGTACACACTCCAAGCAAATGTGTGAGTCAGGTATGGCAGAGAGGTACCTCGCACACCGTCGACACAAACTCAATAATTTGCAAATGTCATGGATTGACAAGCATTGTCTTGCTCCGTTTTTGCTTATCTCTGTAATTATTATTGCCACCCCCTCTCCCCTCCCCCCACAACATTGCCTGCGTTATCCCCGAGCAGTAGCTTTTTCCTGACACGGAATTTCCCTGACATTGTCTCCTATGTCAACGTTCCTGCATATCCTTTACAGGACGTAGCAGTCAACCCCTGCATGTTTTTGGCTGTTCGTGATTCCTGGGCAAGTTGACATTCAATAGTTTGCCATTGCTTTCTGAACCACCGGCACATATACCATTTCATAAAAAACTAACGTAAGGTTGGTTCGCCCGCAGCTGTGTTTCCAACGTGGGCATACAGGATTACACAGTGCGCCTGTAACTCCATTGCCAGGGAGCCGGCTGTCAACGTACGGGAAATGGTGTATAGTATGTTCTTCCTTCCATTGCCAATACACGTTCTCTCTCTCTCTCTCTCTCTCTCTCTCTCTCTCTCTCTCTCTCTCTCTCTCTCTCTCTCTCTCTCTCTCTCTCTCTCTCTCTCTCTCTCTCTGTCCTTCCGTCCGTCCATCCGTCCGACCGACCGACCGACCGACCGTCCGACCGACCCACAGGCCGAACTACCCACCCACCCATCGACACACTCACCGATACTGGCAGCAGTAATAGTTAGTAGTTGTAGTTTTTGTTGCTATTCCTCTCCTTTTTCGTCTTGTTCTTGTTCTTGTTGCACTTATACTTGTTCTTCTTGTTGAGGATCACGATTAGATGAGATTGGAAACAATAATACGATTTGAATTTGCGACATGTTTCTCTTGCCTGTTGGGATTTCAAGAACTTAATTCGCCTTTTTGTTCACGAAATAAAATGCCCTGTTTATCGGTTCCACAACTGAAGATTTGGTTTGTCAATATTTCCACAGCTGAAGATCTGATCTGTCAATGTTTATTGGACTGAAGAACTGATTTGTCAATGTTTACTGTACTGAAGATCTGATTTGTCAATGTTTATTGTACTGGGGATCTGATCTGTCAATGTTTATTGAACTGAAGATTTTAATTGTCAATGTTTGTTGTACTATGGATCTGATTTGTTAATGTTTATTGGACTGAAGATTTTAATTGTCAATGTTTGTTGGACTTAAGATGTGATTTATCAATATTTCCACAACTTAAGATCTGATTTGTCAATGTTTATTGGACTGAAGATCTGATTTGTCAATGTTTATTGGATTGAAGATCTGATTTGTCAATGTCTGTTGTACTATGGATCTGATTTGTTAATGTTTCTACAACTGAAGATCTAATGTTATTGTTTCCACAACTGAAGATCTGATTTGTCAATGTTTATTGGATTGAAGATCTGATTTGTCAATGTCTGTTGTACTATGGATCTGATTTGTTAATGTTTCTACAACTGAAGATCTAATGTTATTGTTTCCACAACTGAAGATTTGATTTGTTAATGTTTCCACAGCTGAAGTTTTAATTTGTTAATGTTTGTTGGAATTAAAATGTGATTTGACAATATTTCCACAATTGAAGATTCCATGTGTCAATGTCGCCTGTCTTGTCTGCGTTAACTCATGGGAATTGCATTCGGAAAATAACACACACTATTTATAACTCACCAAATATCGTGTAATAAGAATATAAACCAGAGTTGTGTCCTCTCTGTGTAGAGAAGAGACAAACAAATTAGCTACAATATCTTTTGGTGAGAGAATCCAAACAACAGACTGGCGGTTTCGATCTACTAGTGGAATCGATCTACATCCATGCCGAATGAGAATTTCGTATTGATAAACTACAACTTTGAATACAATAAATACCATATGTGTTTGATTCTGTTTGTCACGAAATGCAGATAAAATACCTCTAGAAGTAGGACAGTGTCACATCAACCAGTCTGTGCTCATATCGATTATTCTCTCGCAGTTATCGAAAACATGAGAAATAAATACAACGGTATTGATTGGCACTCATGGACGGTAAGATGGAAACTAAAGCATGAATAATGAGACATACACATAAACGGATATATGTACACTGGGATTCAAACATGTCACCTCCAAACAACGGCTAGCTTCTAGCTACACGATCACCTACCTCCAAACAATGTTATCACGTGACCTGCAAACCAGGGCAATCGCCCATATAAAAGAAACGCGTCACTTTCAGACCATGTTTAGAGTCTAGATTCCATGTCTGGAGCCTAGATTCCAAGTCTAGAGCCTAGATTCCAAGTCTAGAGCCTAGATTCCATGTCTGGAGCCTAGATTCCAAGTCTAGAGCCTAGATTCCAAGTCTAGAGCCTAGATTCCAAGTCTAGGGCCTTGATTCCAAGTCTAGAGCCTAGATTCCAAGTCTAGAGCCTAGATTCCAAGGCATGATCACATAGGTAACCCTTATAAAGGTGTCATAATGATACCTGAGAAACTAAATTCCTGACCTATCCTTTTTTTTTTACAGGACGCTGCAGTCAACATCAACATTTTACTGGCGTTGTTAATATCTTGGCAAGTTTTACCTTCCGTAATTTGCCATTGCTTTCTGAACGACTGGCTCTCATACCAACACGTTAAAACCAGAGTAAACAACTGGTGTTTGTGGTCTCCGGATTTACGAGGAAGCACGGACAGTGTCAACTAGTGGATAACGGGGAGATCTTACTCGCGAGATGGGGTAGGGTAGGGGGTCCTGTTTGAAAAATGTTATTTCTACGTTCATACTAAAGTAATGAATGGACGTTCATACTAAGTAATTGTGTCAATGACTGCAAACATAATTTCATCTCATGGCCAGAACTAATGCCATTGATAGTAGTTAAAATCTGTAAGCCTGTCTGGATCTACGGGGGGGGGGGGGGGGGGGGGGAGCCTCATTGACCCAATCTCTAGCGTAACGAGAGTGCCTTCTCATGTCCACAGCCTATAATGATGATGATTACCACGGAGAATAGACTGATTGAGTATTATAGCACATGATGATGATGATTACCAAATAGAATAGACTGATAGAGTATTATAGCAGATGATGATGATGATGATGATGATGATGATGATGATGATGATGATGATGATGATGATGATGATGATGATGATGATGATGATGATTACCACGGAGAATAGAGTGATGAAGTTTTATAGCACATGAAGATGATGAATACCACGGAGAATAGAGTGAGAAATACGTCTCCAGTGAGGAGAGAAACCTATCAGTGTGATTAACTGATTACACGAGAAATACATCTCCAGTGAGGAGAGAAACCCATCAGTGTGATTAACTGATTACACGAGAAATACGTCTCCAGTGAGGCGAGAAACCCATCAATGTGATTAACTGATTACACGAGAAATACATCTCCAGTGAGGAGAGAAACCCATCAGTGTGATTAACTGATTACACGAGAAATACATCTCCAGTGAGGAGAGAAACCCATCAGTGTGATTACCTGATTACACGTAAAATACATCTCCAGTGAGGAGAGAAACCCATCAGTGTGATTAACTGATTCCACTTGAAATACATCTCCAGTAAGAAGAGAAACCCTTCACCCTGTTTAACTCGGTACAGGAGTGTCAAAGACTTAGGAGAGAGCTCTAAGCTAAGGAGAGCTAAAATAGAGCTTAGGAAGAGGGCAAGTGACGTAACAGGATAGGAGACCAGACAGAAGAGACACTAACGCTATAAATAGCTATAACGGGACACACTTGTGTCAACAAGGAGGGCAACCAGTGCAGATGAGCTGGGGTTACCCAAGAGACTGGGAAACCCAGTTCATGAGGAAGGACCAAGTAACTCTGGTCAACACAGCCCAGTGCCCAGCATGTAAACCAACGAACGCACGCTGAGCTAGTTGCTCGTGGCTGAACACGCCACGCTCGGCGGGCTCAGACAGAGACCGGACGGTGTAGGAATCAGACGTGTATCCGCTGGGGATACTTTGTAGTTGTTAAGGACAGTATAATAGTTATAATAGTTTAGCTTAGCTTCAGTAGTTATAATATTAATATCATCTCCTCATTCCATCTTATCGTCATCACATCCTATGATGTTTAATACCGTTGTGGTATTCCGCTCGTGGAGCTATTGTATGATCAGCTCCGAATAAAAATGTATCCTTTTGCAAACAATACGAGTTGTCACTTTCGTGTAGTGCAAAAGAAGGGAATCCTTGTATGCCTGTCGCAAGTGAGTTGCTGACAGGCAGGATACCATTTGGTGTCAGAAGTTCCTTGAACCACCGCTCATTACCAATATTTGCCATTAGGATACCATTTGGTAGTTGTTTTGAACCACCGCTCATTACCATTAGCCAAGATACCACGATTATCATTTCTCGTGGGGCTTGAACCACCTTAAAATTTTTGCCATTTAATTGAACGTACCAGTTAATAAATATAGCAAAGTACTATTTGATTGCGAGTATCATTAGCATACTATTGTGAAAAGTAGCATGTAATTTACCATTTTCGGAAATTCCTACAGAATATTATGGATATATTAGCTATGTAAATTACTTGAATGAAAATGTATGAAATATAAACGGTGATTGTGTACGAATTGTAAAGTTAACCATCATTTGTAAACCATGTTGTCGATACTATCATAATGTCAACATTTATCACATCACGTTAGTATTTGTGCAAAAGCAAATTCTTTTCGCACAACAGTAGGAGATTAGAGGTTAAGCTAAAGTCATACAGCGCAGCTCAGTCAGAGACGATAGAAAGTGAAGACAAGACGACATTGACATTCATTGACGTTCATTTAGACTATCATACATTCATATCATCTACATTAATCATTATCAGTTATATCACATTTGAAGTTTACCATCCTTTGAAACTGTAATATTTCAATTAACAACCATGTATTGCACATTACATGCATGTTGCTAAAATGTTGATGTTCTATTAAACAGAAACATCAGTTATAAAAGCAAGTCGATCAGGCGTGTGTACGAAAGACCGCGGCGGAACATCCCGAGTGCCGTATTTTGCTGCAAGATTAGATGAGTATATTTTCCACTAATTTTGATATGCATCCTTAACGACGCATCCTCTTTTTCAGCAAAATTTGTAAATAGTTAACACATAATAACTGTGAAATTGTATTGAGAAAATATATTGCTATCAATTGTCAGATAACATAAAGCATTAAATGACTTCATCCAGGCTGGCAAAGAACTAGAATATCCTGGAGAAAAACTAGAGAAATGGGCAAATGAAAGATACAAAGAAGAAACAGACAAATTGAGAGATGAGAGAGCAAGAGAAAGGCAACATCAGAAGGAGATAAAGGATTTGGAAGAAGCCACTAAACAAAAGGAATTGGAAATAAAACAGAAGCAGATAGAGATGGACGATGCCACAAAGCAAAAGCAATTAGATTTAGACCATGCCACCAAGCAAAAGCAAATAGATGTAGAGTCACAAACGAAGTTAAAGATGAAAGAAATGGAGATTGACTCTAACACCCAGATCACCTCTACTAAATTGAAAAGTCAGGAAGAACAAAATAAATTCTCCAAATATAAAGGGGTCATCAAGCCCTTCAGTCAAGGCGATTCAATATCAGCTTGGACCGAGAATGTAGAATTCCAACTTAGAACTCAGGAAATACCATTACAAGATTGGGCAATGAACTACATGAGAAACCTCAGTGGGGAGCCATTAAAGGTCATAGAATCAATACCAACAGAACTAAGAAGTAACTATCAGTACATCCATGATAGGATTATGCAGCATTTTCTACTCGATGCTCCTGGATATCAGATCCAGTACTCACAGATAAAGCCAAAGCCAACTGAAACGTTCTTAGATTATGTTTCAAACGTCCAGAGTATATTCAATAAATGGCTTAAGGCGGCAAAAGTAGGGAAGAATTTTGATACATTACAGGACTTAATGGTGATGGATAAAGTCATATCCACCGTACCTACTCCCTTTGCTAAGTTCCTTCAACAAGCAGACATTGAATTATTGAACAACTCGAAAAACGAGGTTCTGCTTATTTTTCCTCAAACAGGGACATATTTAAAACATCGATACATGATACTGAGATTACTGCCTTTGTTAAAAAACATACCAAGCAGGTCTTACAAGCAAAAAGAGTATCAGAAGACAGATAAACCGTATCAGAAGCCACCACAGTGTGGATACTGCAAATTGTTCCATCCGCAGTACTCCATGTGTGATAAGAGTCCCTCTTATCCTGCTCATCTAGAAATGATGATGAAGAAGCAGGAAAACAAACGAAACTCTTACAAACATGCTGTTAAATGCTTCTTTTGTTCAAGTTATGGCCATTATAGTTCTAAGTGTTTGGGCCGGCAAAGAATGAAGGCAAGCAATGCTTTGCTCATCGATACATCATCTGACGACGAGAGTGTAGTTGATTCTGAACTTGAAAATGTATTACCAACCAGTGAGTGTGAGAGTGTGAGTACAGCTACTGATATATTAGACTTTAATAAGTGTGACACGTGTCACCAGTTTCATACGGACGGGAAACTGAAATGTGGGCATTTTGTACCATGTTCCAACGAAGATGCCAATGCAGCTTTAGCCTCCAGAGGCAACTTAAAGTTCCACGATGCACTGGTCAACGAACAACCATGCCAATGTTTACTTGATAGCGGCAGCACTTTACTTGGGGTCAAAAGAGACCTATTTAAGCCAGAAGATTATATCGGTGAGTTTGTCAAATGCCGCACTTTCTCTGGAAACATTTACGTGCTCGATCCTGCAGAATCCCTGTACTGATTTGATTTTGGGTTGTTTGCCATCATTAAAACAGTGTACTGCTGAAGAAATATTAGCCTGGAAACAAACAAACATGGCTAATGCTGTAACGAGATCAGATACTCAAACACATTACACTGACCTACAAAACGAAATGTTACTGTTGTTAACACCCACCGGTGCTAGTAACAGTGCAACTCGACAAGAATTTATCGAGGCACAACGCAACGATCAAACTATTGCACCTTATTTTAAAGTGTTAGGTGAGCGAGCGAAAGTTACTAAGAATGCATCTTGGTACTTTAAAGTACATAACGGAATTCTCATGCGTTATTATACAACAAATAACCATGAAATTCAGCAGACGGTGTTACCTGTAAAACACCGACAAAATGTGCTAGACATTGCACATGAGTCACCGTTTGCTGGACATTTAGCCTATGACAAAACGAGAGCCAGAATTTTGGCACTTTTCTACTGGCCTAAATTTTGTGACGACATTAAATTGTTCTGTCGATCATGTACTATTTGTCAACATTTAGTAAGAAAGGGAAAGCATGTAACAGCCGAGGTCCAGCGTTCCATTTTGGCCTCTAGACCATTCGAAAGTGTAGCGGTAGATATTGTTGGACCCCTGAATCAGGTGTCGAACAAAGGAAACCGTTTTATACTAACCCTCGTGGATCTCTGTACAAGGTGGATCGAAGCGGTACCACTAAAATACATTACCTCCAAAGATGTGGCAAATTTGTTTTTACATCTATTTTGTCGATTTGGCTTTCCTCGAACCATTTTGAGCGACCGAGGAACCCAATTTATTTCGGCTGCTATGCAAGCCCTAACAAAATTGCTAGGAATAGAACAGCATTTCTGTAGCCCGTGTCACCCTGCGAGTAATGGGATTATAGAGAAGATTAACGGGGATCTAAAACACATGCTGGCAAAAGTAACAGCAGAGAACCCATCTGATTGGGACACTCTACTACCAGCAGTGCTATTTGCCCATCGAGAAATTCCGCACTCAAGTACGGGTTTCTCACCTTTCGAGTTAGTTTATGGGGCGAACCCGCGTGGACCCCTAACAATCTACCATCAGCTAATCACCAGCTCAGTAGAGAATCCATCAGCAGTAACACCGTATGAGATGGTCACAGAGACACGCGATAAAATTATGAAGGCGTGTCTAATAGCCAAATCATCTTTGGAGAGAAAAGGCCGGATGTACCGCGAATATGCAAACAAGGGTGCCAAAACCCTACACCTTGAACCCAATCAAAAGGTGCTACTTTTACTACCAGATAAACGTAATTTGTTACTAACATCATGGCAAGGGCCATTCAAAGTTGAACGGAAGATATCAGATGTCGACTATGAAATATCGATAAAGGGAAAATTAAAGATATTTCATATCAACATGCTGAAACCTTATTTCTCACGACAAGAACTTATGACAGACGAACAGAGTGCACCTACACCAATCAACCGGACGACAGACGTACACAACACAACTACACTAGGTAGGGCGACAGATCATGACGACATCGCAAACACACCTAGCCAGGAAACAGTACACACAGCTAGTACAACAACAGTACTTAATCAGACGGATGACGACAGAATAGAATTACCAGTCCCGACAGTCGACACGACAGGGACAATCGATAGCATACGTATAGAACCCAAACTTACAGACGAGCAACGACAACAACTGATAGAGTTATTAACTGAGTACAAGGACATTTTCTCTGACATTCCAGGTAGGACAGACAGAATAGAAGACTCTATTATTCTGACTGATAACACACCCATCAAATGCCGACCTTATTCCTGCCCATTGAGTTACAGGGAAAATCTCGACAAGGAATTGTTAAATCTTGTGTCGAGTGGAATAATTCAGAAATCACAGTCAGAATACTCTTTTCCTATAGTCCTAGTCAGAAAAAAGGACTCGACTATTCGCCCTTGCGTCCATTATCGGCGCTTACACAACGTGACCAAGGTCGATGCAGAGCCTATCCCATCTTGTGACGACCTAATCCTTGATATGTCAACATCACGTATCTTCTCGAAACTGGATCTCACGAAAGGTTATTGGCAGGTCGCGATGCAATCATTCTCTATTCCTTTGACAGCATTCTCAACACCTCTAGGCCTGTATGAGTGGCGCTTTCTTCCTTTCGGTCTTCGTAATGCACCAGCCACTTTTGTCCGACTCACTAGGGATCTTCTGCACGGAGTGACCAATACATCTACTTATATTGATGACATTTGCATCCATACAGCAGACTGGACAACACACCTACTGAAACTGCGACATTTCTTCGATAGATTGCGATTATTCGGTCTTACAGTGAAACCCACCAAAGTGGAGTTGGGAATGGAAGAAATTGATTTCTTTGAACATACAATCACCAGAGGCCAACTAAGAACTGATGAGAAAATTGTGACCAAGATTCTCAATCTAACTATGCCTACGACCAAGAAACAGGTCCGTAGCTTGCTTGGTCTGCTCAATTATTACAGCAAATTTATACCCAATTTGGCTGAAATCACCAGCGTTTTTTCTAATGTGTTAGAAGCATCTGTAAAACTTAATGTTCAGGATGCAAAGTTAATCGGTGCGTTATCAAAATTGAAACATTTATTTAGCGTTCCACCTATCTTGCATTTGCCTAATGTCAATCTTACGTATTTCCTCCGTACAGACGCAAGTTCCATTTCCATTTCTGGTGTCCTAGGCCAATTTTATGAAGGCAAGTTTCACCCAATAATGTACGTGAGTCGTAGGATCAGCCCTGCTGAAGGAAGATACTCAGCCTCTGAATTGGAAGCTTTAAGCGTGATATATTGTGTCAGGAAACTTCATCGATTCCTGGCGGGTACAGAGTTTGTTATTGACACCAATAAATCGCCTCTTACTGTCATGCAAACTGGGGTTCATCGCAACAATAGGATCTACAGGTGGTCCTTAATTTTGCAAAATTATGCCTTCGCTATTAAACATTTGAAGGGAAGTTTGAACTCTCTAGCTGACACATTGAGTAGACCTTCTCACATTGAAATACCTGAAATACGAGAAGAGAGCGACCTTACATCACCAAAGACATTGACACTGTAATTACTTAGTGCCCTATGTGGTGATTGTGAACACTAAAGTGCGTTACCATCGCCAGTCGCTTACATCTATGTAATATAAACTGTGTCAGCATTATTGGAATGAACAGACGCATTTGTGAATTGTCTACACCACTACCACTTATACAACCCTTGAGTGGATCGAAATTTGAGACTTGAACCTACACCAACCAGTAGCATACCATTAGTATGAACATTACCCAGGACGAGAGCGTAAATCAGACTTTGTCTACCTGAACTTTGTTTTCGAGGACATTCTACAGAGGATCACGGCTCGAACATCACACCTGGATGTAATTAGTTAGTGTAGTTAGTTAAAAATTATATGTGATATGTATATAACATGTTTTTATAAACAGTCGCGTATAACTTCATATTTTGTGGAAATATTAGAATTATTTATGTATATTTACCATACAACTTTATTTAGGATATTTCAGAGTTATAATTTACCTATAGTTAGTTAAGAACTTATTTAAGTTAACATCTACATCATATTACTTTAATTTATCACCATTTAAACTTAGTTAGATAAGTTAATTAAAACATCACTTACAAATTAACCCGATCATTTGGTAATTTATATCATCCCATGTAGTAAAAACACTTTAAGGTAATTAACCCATTTTTCTTAAATTGAATTAATTAGTTAGATTATTTCCCTTAGATAAATTTAGAACAGTGCACCAACTCATAATAGATTAATTAGATCAGTCTTTACCATAGGATTGGTAGCGAACAATCCTTTTCAATCATGTATATTTTTGTATATATTGACAAGTGCAGAAAGACAGCACAGTCATGTGGCTTGAATACCCATTTAAATTCAGCCAACCATTTAATGTACATAATTTTGGTTCATCCATGCATTATTTCTTGAACCATATTCTAATGACGACCCAATATTCTAAAACCACTTTTGATTGAAAGGTGAACGAAAGATGTGTGAATGATAGAGAGAGAAAAACGAAAGATGTGTGAATGATAGAGAGAGAATGGATTAAATTAGGAGAGCGAGAGAGATATTGCGGTATTTTTTTTTCACCGCACAAAACGACTTGTTGTGACTTGTCTGTGTCAATCTGTGTAATCAATGTGTTGTCATTTTTATAAGTGTGTAGTCGCCATACTTTAGTGAGAAACATAGGGAACATATTTTGAGCATCTTAAAACGGCACTGTAGACATAAATTAGCATAACACACTCATTTGTGGCTACAATAAACCGCTTTACGGCGCTCGAAAGAATACATACACGTAAATTCGAAACGCATACACATGTTAGTAAGTTACATACACTGTAGTTTAATAGAGAACACACAACCAACCAGAAAAACAAACACATAAACTTGCATACACCATTACTTTCAAAGAACCATAACTACTCCAACAGGGGACACAATAATATCTCTAAAACCTTAATGTAACACTTAAATATTCCTTCACAAGCGGAAGCTAAAAGGTGAAGAGTTGCACATATAGCATGTATACGAGTTGGGGCAATTATTATATGAGAGCATGAACATTTAGTGTCCATGTTTTGCACTCATAATAGAGGCAAGTTGTTTGGGATTGTTAATTTTGGACAATCTGAGGACAGGCCTAATGGCATTGGATCCGGACCTCACAATTCTCAGAAATATAATGACAGTTTATAGCCAACTGTACTAGTGTGATGAGCTACTCAATTAGCCAAGTGAAGTAATACAACAGTGTGACGAAGGAAAGGAGAGATCTTGTCCTATCCCCATAAGAGAAGTAGAGACCTCACGAAGTCTTTGACAAAATTAGACAGCCAATTTTTGAAAGATTACTTATGTTACCCCACAACTTAAAAGTTTGTAACACAACAGGGGAGGAAGGAGAGCCTGTCAAAGCCTTAGGAGAGAGCTCTAAGCTAAGGAGAGCTAAAATAGAGCTTAGGAAGAGGGCAAGTGACGTAACAGGATAGGAGACCAGACAGAAGAGACACTAACGCTATAAATATCTATAACGGGACACACTTGTGTCAACAAAGAGGGCAACCAGTGCAGATGAGCTAGGGTTACCCAAGAGAATGGGAAACCCAGTTCACGAGGAAGGACCAAGTAACTCTGGTCAACATAGCCCAGTGCCCAGCACGTAAACCAACGAACGCATGCTGAGCTAGTTGCTCATGGCTGAACACGCCATGCTCAGCGGGCTCAGACAGAGACCGGACGGCGTAGGAATCAGACGTGTATCTGCTGGGGATACTTTGTAGTTGTTAAGGACAGTATAATAGTTATAATAGTTTAGCTTAGCTTCAGTAGTTATAATATTAATATCATCTCCTCATTCCATCTTATCGTCATCACATCCTATGATGTTTAATACAGTTGTGGTATTCCGCTCGTGGAGCTATTGTATGATCAGCTCCGAATAAAAATGTATCCTTTTGCAAGCAATACGAGTTGTCACTTTCGTGTAGTGCAAAAGAAGGGAATACTTGTATGCCTGTCGCAAGTGAGTTGCTGACAGGAGAAATACATCTCCAGTGAGAAAAGAACCCCATGACCCATCCTATTGGCAACAAGCCGTCTGGACAGACAACAGTTTGTTGCACTGTGCTTCAATCAAGGCACAATAGCTACAACCCATGGTGTCGACCAGGGATAGAGGTATGCCTCTCCGTAGCACAAAGATGGGCTGAACTGCAGAGACCAAGTGTTGATCACTCTCTCGGCTTGCCTAGTTTACTCCAGAGGAAGGTAACACCAATACATCTGAAACCAGGCCAGCTGGTCTGTCCTGCCGTGAAATTTAGTCTTTAAGTTGCATTTCCTCGCACTAGGTTCAGGCTTGCAGCCTCCCAAATGTGCTCCTACACTCCCTCACCCTAATAGAGGAATTATCATATTCCTATAAAAGCCCCAAACGAACACGCCAGATTTGGTCAGTGTTGAGTTGAGTTAAGAACCGACATCAATGCTCTCAGGACATTCCCATACGTGCTCCGTCCCCTCGTTCAATAGCCTGCGAAGAGTCACACTACTAATCGTTCCCACCACTACTTGATTAAAAGTTCTCCTAGTCTTCCCTCTCAGTTTTGAGATTCTTCCAGAACCCCTGCCGATCCCCGCAATCTCATTCTTTCCACATATGGGTTCTCACTCTGTTCCTCCGCCTTCTCCACCTGGTCTCACAAGCCCACGACCACCTCTTCCTTGTCCATAGGCAATCTGCCACCAAGAGGTGCCCTCTCTGCTAGCCTATCAGCCTGCTCATTCCCCCGCACCCCGCATGGCCAGGGCAAAATATCCATACATGGCAGTAGTGGGTTAGCGGGTAACTAAGTAGATTTTCAGGAGTACTCCTTAGGATTGACCTAGTAAAATCCTTATATAAAAAGTATATCTCCTGCGCCGTGACGTAAAACAGCGACTCCTCCGGGGCAAGGGATATAACTCAGGAATACATAATTTAATGTTTTTTTGCGTTATTACCTCCCCTTTTTTGGGTTAAGAATGTTATTTATTTATTTATTAATTTTAATGTAATGATTACTGTTAATTATTGTTTTAGTGGGCGGGGCTTAAAAACTAACAGCATATGATTGATGGTGTGTTAGGGTTACAATGCTCTTCCGCCTCAGTTTCTTCCCCCTTTATTTTTCTCGTCTTTTTTATCTATATAGGGCCGGGCGTAACACCTATCAACATTACATTGGTGCGGTGTAAGGGTTAGGGGTACAATGCATCTCCGCGGGATCGTCTAGGGTGCGGGTGAACGTAGGGTGGGGACGCAGGGGTGGGGTGCGAAGGGGCGGCGCATGGAGTGGGGCGAGGGGGTTCGAACCCATGAGCCGCGCCGAGTGTCATAGGAAAACCGTGATAAGTAAAAGGTAAGTAGGGTTGGTATATGGTATGTAGAGAGTCGTAACGGTTTATTCACTAGCATCATACGAGTTACAAATGAAAACCTTAAAAAGTAAAGATGGTCGGTTATACTGGGTGTAGTGGGTATGGCTTAGTGAAATTCGTTGGTAAGGGATGGATAGCGGTTAGTAGTGATATGTAGAGGGTTGTAAGGGTTTAACACTATCATCAACGGGTTACAAATGAAAATCTTAAAGAGTAAATATGGTCGGTTATTCTGGTTTTAGTGGGTATGGCTTAGTGAAATTCGTTGTTAAGAGGTGAGTGAGTGGAGGAAAGTATGAGATAAGTACTTCTGAGCATTGTTACGGGGTAGACGAGTGGCGGGGTTGCTAGATAAATACTCCGACAGCCATTTTAGAACAACCGAGGTTAAGGCTCATAGTAAAAGCTGAAGCATGAACTCATAGTCGGCTGACTTGAAGGTGAGCTCCTGAGTGACTCACCGCAAGGCAGTGTCGGCGGTGAACATGATTGAACGTATTCAGCCATGTTTTGGGGAAAACATGAATGACTCATCGTGACCTAACCACGGTATACATGCCCAGACATGTTTTTGGGGTGGGACTGTAAACACTCTAAATCAACGCATGGTAAGACCACGGTATAACGATACAAAACCGCTGACTATACATGTTTTAATGAGAATATCTAGGTGTTTTACTGTATAAGTCTAACCGGATTGCACTGGTTATTGTATAGTTTGACTCAACGTCATTATAAAGGAGCTCAAATGTCGGCTAAGGACACTGTGTTTGCAACAAGGGCTATCGAAAATACCTCACTAAAGAAACAGCTGTGGTAAGTAGAGTGTGATATACAGAGTCGCTATACGATGTAGTAGTCTCTAAGATCATACCAGCATAATACAACGGCGATAAATACTAGCTAGTAGTCGGCAAACTGACGCTCTTACCACGGAAATTAACGCTATACTAGTGTACTGTGGGGAATACGGGTTTATACAATAATAATAATAATATATGTAGATGACTACTGAAAGCACAGGTGACATACTAACCACTTTGTGTCAATCTATGTGAGTGTCTGTATTCTCAGTCGTCCTTATGCTGTCTATGATGTAGGGTAAGTGATGGTAGATGATGTGGTGCATTCTAACTATGTAATGTACACATATGAACAAGTGTGTTTTTCACTAAAGTATATCACCCATGTTTTTTTATGTTTTCCGTTTTCTGTTCACTAAAAGTATCCTGATTCTGGTTCGACAGATTTGAACATAAGAGGAGACACATCAACCACGCAGTGTTGGAGCAACGCAATTCTGTCACTCACAGAGGTATGTGTAGTAGGGGGATCAAGTCATCTACTTGTCTCTCCTATCTCCACTAAGTGTATTGAACAATGTAAGACGAGGATCTATGGTCACTAATTACGTAGCCAGCCACAAGGACGTCATCTTTCTGCGCACTAACTTATGCATATGCAACAGGATGTATCATGTATTCAACTATTCAGTATTTATGGATCATATTTCCGCTCATTAAAGTACACTGGTTCTCCAGTAGTGAAAAGGCGGTGACACAAACTGAGCTGTCTGAGTGAAAAACTTGCAGCCACAGGACAACTTAGAGTCATTCTCTGTGGTCACTAATGTATCAATGTAAATCACTAAGATACACGGTCTAAAAATAATGTGTATCTTCACATTGTGCCAAAGCTACATAAAAATCAAATATGTGGTGTCAAATTCATGTAAAGCTTACAATATGATATCCCTTGTGTAAAAATCTTTATCGTTTCACCAGAGTGAAAATTTGCTGACATAACCAGGAAGAATCTACCTTACTGAGGTACATACCAGAAAAAGAAAGCTCTGACAGTCTACCACAAATTATTGGTCTGCATTCACCATTGTTTTTCACTAAAGGAGCAACACTAAATATTTCACTCCTAGGCATTAGGGGGCGTATTCGCCTTTGCTCATTAGTATAGTACACCTCGATAGTGCCATATAAATAACACAAAGAACAGCATTACGAAACTAGGCCGCTGCTAGCACAAGAGGAAAAGCATATAGTCACGGAGAAGACCCACTTGTAAGGACGGGATAAACAGAAACAAATAAATATTTTACTACAAGGGACAGCAAAAGATCACAATATTCCTTTTAATATGTCTTAAAAGTTATGTGATATGAAATAATTTCTGTAGATATACTATAGTCATGATTGTCTTATGGTTGTGAAAAAATGTAAAATATAATGATTTTACCACTTCTTCACAGCTATTTGGCGACCAGTGCTTACAACGACTTGCGAAAACGTGAAAAAACTACAGGAAGCTACACAAAACATATTGTGGTGGATCACTATACCTTAGTCATTGCAGCGACACGAGATTATTGCGCTGTCACTGAATCGTTATCTAATACCACAAGCGACAACTGTGTTGGATAATATTGTCGTAGTATCACAACTCACACATCAGCTACCGGAACCAACTTATTGCTTTATCACCGTATCATCAAATACTACTACATTTTTCTATCATGATGGCCACCAGTCAGAAAAATAGCTATCTATGTCCCACCTGTGGTAAAAACTTTACAGAAAACCGCAATCTTACACGTCACATTAACACCGTACACAAAACCACAACTCATACATGCCACCTCTGTGGCAATCTATACAACAGAAAAGACAACCTAGAACACCATATAAAAACACATCATCAGACTTCATCAACAACAACACCCGCATCAAGCACGGACACTACACCATCAACAGCAAACACGGACAATACACCCTCAACAACAAACACGGATACTATACCCTCATCATGCAAAAGAAAAGCATCAGCAGACACACAACCATCAAAAAACCATAAACACGATAACGAGCAAGTGGTAGCAGAGGAAGCCGACATAGAGATAGATGAGGAAGTAGAGATAGATGAGGAACTAAAGACCTTAGACAAACTCCCCGACGACGACGACATCCAACAGACATATAGAGACAACTGGGCATCCCTTAGGACACATCAGAACATCAACAAACATATATCGACCTACAACTTTTTTCACCGACCCGACTCAGTACACAACCAATAGACTGGATCGAGACATTAACACCAGTATTTAGTAGTCAGACATGCCGCTTTAAGATAAATTATAGCCATCACATGATGTTACGACATAAGGAGACGAACGAACTTAGATTTTTACCATTCATCGTCAAATAATGCCTGTGCACTCGACGTACCCTTTTTAGTAAACAACTGAACAAGACTTTGATGACTTTACAGCCATAGTCCAGGAAAGCGATATGTTCAATTACGCCCTACACAACAGACCCGACTCTAAGTACTTGGTAGAGACAATACCCGCGACTAGTTTCTATATATATCACATCACTGAACATCCGATAGGTAGCTGAAGCATTTCGTATAATGACATTATGTTTTGATATATTTTTTTCTTGTTAAAAAAAGTACTGTAAATAAACAGGTATTTACTATAAATGTGTGTTGTTTGTTGATTTACTTTCGTGTTGACGGTGTATATAGTTGCCGTGTGGTGAGAAAATGTTACACATTGAGGACAAAGTCAAGAAATATGTCAATAACACTAAGAAAAAGGGTAACCAAAATATAAAAAGGCTGACCAAATTCATAAATAGCTCGACCAAACTCATGAAAAGTAGGAAAATTGTTAGTCAAATGTGAAAAATATGGGTCAAGTAGGAAAGCATGTTAGCCAAAGGTGAAAACTATTGACCAAGTAAAGAAACTTCTCAGCCAAACTCATAAAAAGTAGGAAAAATTTTTAGCCAAAGAGGAAAATGGTGGCTATATACAGAAATATCTCGACCAAACATATAAAATATATGAAAATTTGCTAACCAAAGGTGAAAAATATTGGTCAAGTAAAGAAATATCTCATCCGAATTTATAACAAGTAAGAAAACATGCTAGTAAAATCAAGAAATATGTCGACCGAAGTAATACAATAGGCAAAACGATGGACAAACTTATAAAGATGTCGACCGTTATAAGAAAATGTGTTACCCAAATTAGGAAAAATATTGACCAAGTTTTGAAATATCTCGACCAAACTTACAAAAAGTAGGAAAATATGTCGACTAAAGTAGGAACATTTGTTAGCCAAAGATGAAAAATAGTGGCCAAGTAAAGAAATATCGCATCCAAACTTTTAAAATGTATGAAAATTTGTTAGCCAAAGGTGAAAACTGTTGACCAAGTAAAGAAACTTCTCGTCCAAACTCATAAAAAGTAGGAAACTTTGTTAACCAAATGTGAAAAAATATTGTCCAAGTAAAGACATGTTTCAACTAATCTTATAAATATGTCGTCCAAACTTATAAACATTAGGAAAATGTGTTAACCAAATGGGAAAATATTGGACCAAGTGAGAAATATCTCAACCATACTTATGAAAAGGAGGAAAATGTGTTAACCTAATGGGAAAAACATTGGTGAAGTGAAGAAATATCTCATCCATTCTTATAAAAATTAGGAAAATGTGTTAACCTAATGAGAAAAATATTGCCCAAGTGAAGAAAAATTTACACAAAACTGATAAAACTTAGGAAAATGTGTTAACCTAATGAGAAAAATATTGACCAAGTAAAGAAAAATTTACACCAAACTTATGAAAAGTAGGAAAATTTGTTAACCAAAGGGGAAAATATGGGCTAAACTATGAAATATGTTGATCCGAAGTAAGAAAATGTGTTAGCCAAATGGGGAAAATGTTGGCCAAAACATGAAACACCTTAACCAAACTTATAAATATCTCGTGTACACTTATAAAAAAGTAGGACAAAATATTGCTTCTGTAGTTATGTCAAATGTGTCTTGAACTTGTATCTGAACAGACATTTCACAAGACATAATCATCAACGTCAACACTTTCCCCTCTTTTACATTACCGAAAGCTTCAACTTACCATTCCAGAGTATCCACTAAAGAAGCACTTATACAGAATAATCACTCATCTCTCCACACTCTAGGTTTTTTTCTTTTCTTTCTAACACAAAGTGTCTCTGTCTTTCATAGATAGCTTCACAACTTTTCCACTTTGTGTAAGAAAGAAAAAACCAAGAGTGTGGAGAGATGGGTGATTATTATGTATATGTGTTTCTTTAGTGGATACTCTGGAATGGTAAGTTGAAGCTTTCGGTAATGTAAAAGAGGGAAAGTGTTGTCGTTGATGATTATGTCTTGTGAAATGTCTGTTCAGATAAAAGTTCAAGACATGTTTGACATAACTACAGAAGCAATATATTTTTCCTACTTATTTATAAGTTTACACAAGATATTTATAAGTTTAGTTAAGATGTTTCATGTTTTGGCCAACATTTTTTCCCATTTGGCTAACACATTTTCTTACTTTGGGTCAACATATTTCATAGTTTAGCCCATATTCCCCCCCCCCCCCCCCCTGGTTAACAAATGTTCCTACTTTTAATAAGTCTGGTGTAAATTTTTCTTTACTTGGTCAATATTTTTCTCCTTAGGTTAACACATTTTCCTAAGTTTTATAAGTTTTGTGTAAATTTTTACTTCACTTGGGCAATATTTTTCTCATTAGGTTAACACATTTTCCTAATTTTTATAAGAATGGATAAGATATTTCTTCACTTCGCCAATGTTTTTCCCGTTAGGTTAACACATTTTTCTCCTTTTCATAAGTATGGTTGAGATATTTCTTCACTTGGTCAATATTTTTCACATTTGGTTAACACATTTTCCTAATGTTTATAAATTTGGGCGACATATTTATAAGATTAGTTGAAACATGTCTTTACTTGGACAATATTTTTTCACATTTAGTTAACAAAGTTTCCTACTTTTTATGAGTTTGATCGAGAAGTTTCTTTACTTGTCAATAGTTTTCACCTTTGGCTAACAAATTTTCATAATTTTAAAAGTGTGCATGCGATATTTCTTTACTTGGCTACTATTTTTCATCTTTGGCTAACAAATGTTCCTACTGTAGTCGACATATTTTCCTACTGTTTGTAAGTTTGGTCGAGATATTTCAAACCTTGGTCAATACTTTTCCTAATTTGGGTACCACATTTTCTTATAACGGTCGACATATTTATAAGTTTGTCCATCGTTTTGCCTATTGTATTATTTCGGTCGACATATTTCTTGATGTTACTAGCATGTTTTCTTACTTGTTATAAGTTCGGGTGATATATTTCATTACTTGGCCAATATTTGTCACCTTTGGCTAACAAATTTTCATACATTTTATAAGTTTAAACGAGCCATCTATAAGTTTGACCTATACTTTTTCCTATTTGGCTAACATGATTTCCTACTTGGCCAATATTTTTCACATTTGACTAACAATTTTCCTACTTTTCATGAGTTTGGTCGAGATATTTCCTATCTTGGTCACCATTTTAATTAGTTTGGTTACCATTTTTTCCCTATTTTCTATAATGTTGGTCGAGACGTTTCTTATTCTGGTCAACATATTTGTCAATTTGGCTAACAACTTTTACCATATTTTATAAGGCTAGTCGATATATTTCTGTATTTGGCTAATATCTGTAATAATTTGGCTAACCTGGTTCCTTATTTGACTGTTGGAGTGGTACATAGAACCTGTACTTTTGTCTGGATGTGAAATGTGGCAATGAGCCGACACATTGACAAACATATATTGACATTGGAAATGGGTTTCTGGGAAAAGATGCAAAGACCTCTTTGGCCAGACAGAAGAGTAAATGAAAGTGTAAATGTCTGCTCTGATTCGCGGTAACTTCGCTGGTCAGGCCAGCGGGTACGTGATATGTCATGTTATATGAGCCGCCTAAGACTGATCCAGGGAAGCTTGTTGTGTTCACGGGTAATATTATATGATAAATATAGCTAAACACTCGTCGGTGTATGACCCGGTAGCTGTTGAGTAAAAAGGTACACCTTCCCCAACTGGCCTCGGTGCTCACATCTCTCCTCTATGTCTATGAGAAAGGGTTAGTCAAACACTGGGCTGACTTGATTATAGTTATGTATACTATATTCGAAACTGCCTTGTGGTGTATAGAGGCCTTGGTAGTAGTAGTTTCGTGTTCTTTCCTGTTACTTGGTGACCCTATTACGACTCGGACATAGAAAAGCGAGAGAATGAAGACCCTTTTAAACCTCCGACGCCCTGTTGACGAGGGGGCAGAATCATTCCCTACATGGTGAATCACAAGTTAGTTCCCCTGGTTCAATAACCAACAGAATACCGTTTTTTTTAACTACCCCTCTTAACCACGTGTCTCAGTTGTACCCTTACGCAGGTGACAGGATGCAACGCCATATTTGACTGGATGCAAACATTACCCACATGCCCATATACAGTGTGATAATATACATCTATCTTGTGAGTTATCGGTTTACTTCTACCACACTAATGCATACGAGTAGAGACATGGAGCTTGAAGTGGGGAAACGATAGCCAAGAGACTACGAGGAAAGAAAATTGTTGAACAAAAGAATAAAAAAAACAACAATGTCTGATGGGAGGTGTCTTTAAAGGGTTAGAACAGTCGGTGTGATGAAGGTTGTCTTTTGCAAGTTGGAAAACATACTGACTAATAAAATTGTCAACTGTAATGAGTAATACACAGAGTGCTTGAGTACTACATAGACCCTGTACTTTTGTATGACTGTGAAGCGAGGTCAGTGAGCAGACAAGTTGAAAAGCACCTACTGCTAGTGGCGTTGTGGATTATGAGACATCGTTTTTTTTTAATTCACTAGACAACCGCATGAAACTCCCTCCAAAGACTACAAGGCAACAGAACAAAACATGCAACATGGTAGACACATAGACACTATACCAGCTATGTAAGGCAACATACTCTGGTAATGTATACATAACTGACGCTTTCCAATAATACTACACACCTCTATAAGCAGTGGTAAACTCGTATACACAGATACACGTTACTTTCCTAACGAACCCTTCTAGAGAAAGTCGCAATACAGATACATAGAGGCATGTCTATTGAGTTGATGTGAAATATTTTTGATTATTTTCACACCCAGATGTAATAGGCGACAATTCACAATGCGCTGACAGGGGTGACCTGTATCAACTTCACATACTGGTCAATCTATTTACACCGCCCAATAACATAGTACACTATCCTTTTTTATTTCAAGCCTCAAGCGTTTTCAATGTCACAAGAATAACGAACTACTGCTATTTAAGATCAGAGTGGCACATGCTGATACTGTTTGTGATACCTCCTACTCATACCACCTGTTTTAACTAAATAAGGACACCCATAATCCCCAACAGGCAAATACGAGAAAAATCGAGGGTAGTGTTATTGATTTTTGTTGGATGTCCCGACAATAGGTGTTAATCCCTTAATCCCCTACCAATCTTTATATGAACCTTTATTAATATCGCGAACTTTTTTCAATGACGGAGATATCAGGAATATTATTAACCTGACTTGGTCATTACGAGGATGATAATCCCATGGATTAGCCGTTATGAAGATGCGTATTGATTTTTTGTAACACCTGTTATGGTATTGGGTACATCGGTGAAATCTGCTGCCTGTGTTTTTCATCACCGGTGGGACTTGTGGCCGCGGCGACAAGACCGGACAAAGCGACCCTACACCTTATGATCAACTAGACACCCACATGTTGATTACTGGCAATTTAACCAACGACAAAGTACCGAGATTCGAACCTGCCACTTCCACAGTGTCTGGGGTACCACCTAAACATACTCCGCAACCAGCACACCACCTCTCCTATTCTAAACATAGCCGGGTTAATAACACCAGAGCTCGAAATCACAACTAAGTAACCAGATAATATCAATATTTCTTCTACCACTAGACCGCCCCACTGGGATTCGAACCCGATGATAGTGTTCAGAAGCGTTTATTTAATTACTCATCCACTCACCCCACCCCTTAACAATGAATATCACAAAGTCATACCCACTAAAACAAGAATAATCGGCCATCTTTACTTTTTTAGATTTTCCTTTGAAGAGTTGTAGCCGGTATGATGATAGTATTTACATCCCATTAACTACAGATAATAGTAACCACCGTTATAATAAACAGTCGACCACTTTACAATAGACATTAATGAAAATATCCTAGGTCTTCTGACGACCGACGCCGCCATTATGCGTTGAATTTGCAGTGGTAGACCTCCATGCCTTTATTTACCCACTTATCCACTCGATCACCCTAGCTCTTACCAAGCAACGGGCGTAATTATCTAACCACTACGTCCCTCGCCCACCTCTTAACAAGGATCAGAAGCAGTTATCTAGCTATTTCTACACTCACCAACCCCTTAACAACGACCTGTAGCCTTTATCTAGCAACTCCTCTGTCTCTTAGCAAGGAACCGACGCATTCATTTAGCCACTTCGCCACTCGCCCACCCCTTTAAAATGTTCAGAAGCACTTCTCTAGCTAATTCTCCGCTCACCTACTCCTTACCAACGAATATCACTAAGCCACACCCACTACAACATTTACTATCAGCCCTCTTTACTTTTTAAGGTTTTCATGTAAAGAGTTGTAACCCGTATGATGATAGTGTTCGGGAGCTGTTATATAGGTACATCACCACTCACCAACCCCTTAACAACGAATACCACGAAGCCATACCCACTATAGCCGTTACTACCGGCAATCTTTACTTTTTTAAGGTTTTCATTTGAAGATGTGTACTCTACTTGATGATAGTGTTTCGACGCAGATATTTAACTACTCTGCCACTCAACCACACCTTAACAACAAATAACACGAAGCCATACCCCTTTCAACCGTTACTACCGGTCATCTTTACTGTTTTAAGGTTTTCATTTGAAGAGGTGTAATCTAAATGATGATAGTTTATAGGCCACTACGACCCACTACAGATCGTATACACGCCATATTTACCTTTTTACTTATTACAATTTTCATATGACACCCGGTGCACCTCGAGGGTTCGATCCACCTAGCCCCACCACCCGCACTCGTCACTGACCGGCCCTGTGGTCACTCGGCAATGACTGGCCATGTGGTTACTAAAGACACTGTTTTACTGGATTCGACCGCTCCACGCGACCGATCCGTCGCGCTCGCTCCTGCGCCCGCTGATCGCCCCGCGCGCCTTTGGTTGTTGTTTATTTATTTTTATGTTATTTATTATTATTTTTTTACAATTAGTTAAAATATTATACACACACTCAGTTATCTGCTCTTAGAAAAACACGTCTTTTCTTAGATGTATCGCCCCTTACATATGGCTTAGATACCCACCCTACCCAAACCGCCCTGGTCCTGAGCTGGATTGGGGGAAATCCAGCGAGGTCAATCCAGAAAGTATAATAAGTTAGGAGAAGACAAAAAACCCTAACCCCTAACCCTAACCCCTAACCCCTAACCCCTAACCCTAACCCCTAACCCTAACCCTAACCCTAACCCAAACCCTAACCCTAACCCCAATCCAGCACCACAATCCAGAAATGATACTTAGTTACCCGCTAACCCACTACTCATGGCCTGTGTAACACAATGGGAGCCGGCTTCCATGGCGAATGAGTTCTGAACGCGTTTCGTGATTCCGCCTTCGTCAGTACAGAACAAACAAATACAAACCGACACAAAACTACATGAAACACACTACATGACAATATTAAGGGTACTTATCTGAATCTGTATCCTTGCTTGGAGTGACTGACGCGCGTTAGACGACTATCAGTGGATTGTATGAACCGGATGTATGGTCAACGGGTCAAAGGTCAATCCCGTCAGAAGCTCGGGTATTGGCTAAGCCGCTCGGCGTTAGAATAAGCGGGAATGGGGTGGGGTGGAGAAGCACCCATGTGAGCGTAAGGATAAAAATTAGGATTGGCGAAGATGTCATGGACGCATTTTGCAATTAGCAATTTCTCTTTCCGCGCTCGAAACACAGCTGAGGAAGATTTCATTGCGTTGGTCCTCACAGAGGGGCATGAGTAGCGGTCGCTCAGAAAACGATTACAAACCACCGAACGCACACCTGCCAAGAAATTCCAAACAGCAAAAATGATGCTGGGGGTGACTGCGACGTCCTGCAAAGGACATGCAACTACATTTTTAGTGGACTATACAACTAGGTGGTGGGAGGGGTGGAGTTTGGAAGTTAAATGAAACTGTGTTGGACATTGAGGCCGTGAGGGGAGAGTGAACCCAACTGGAAGATGAGACGGTTTTCCAATGTCTTACGATCCCGTTCGTGGGATGCGCACGATTTGATCGCCATGACCTGTATGTCAGCCACGCCACAGTGGTCAAGACTATTGAAATGCATGGATACTGGTTTCTGGGCGCCACTGTTGATATCAGAAAGGTGTTGCCTAAATCTGTCAGCAAGACGTAGACTTATTTACCCGATATATCTCATGTCACAACGTGTGCAGTGGAACTGTAGCTTTCTTGATGTCTGTATCCAGGTTAAGACTTTCATTGATTATTGGGACTGTAGCTTTGTGGATTTCTGTATCAGGGTAAGTCTTTCATTGATGAGTGGTATTGTAGCTTTGTGGATTTCTGTTTCCAGGGTAAGTCTGTCATTGATTAGTAGGACTGTAGCTGTGTTGATGTCTTTACCCATGGTAAGTCTGGCATTGACGATACAACGTAAGCACGTAAAGTCGTACACCACTGCCTGTGGTAATTATCAAACTTAGCCCCGGGAAGGTTAACTCGGTCAACAAATGCCCGCAGAAGTCGGATGTGTCGGCCTAACGACTAAGAACGACTAACCTAAGAACGCAGCTCTGCTGTAAACAGGCACAACGCAATCACGTCCGAAAAAAAACTCCGGATGAACGAAGAAGAAGAAGAAACTTAGTGAGGGGTGTAGTTGTCGCCCTTCAGTTTGTCCAGTTCATTGTCAAGTCAAACAAACTAAAGTCCTTACAGGTCTTTCGGAACTGATTATTTCACTTCTGGAGTTCCACATAGCTCCGGGTGACAACTTTAGTATCAGCAAATAGCAGATCTGTTATGATCACCTCCCTGGCTTTGCTTTACAAATCTTCTATTGGGACACACTGCTTCCAGTTCGGCGTCAACCCCAAGATAGGGATTTAATGTTCACAGAAGAAAATTCCAAGTATTGTAGGGGATAACAAGCTGTCTGGTTTGTTTACCTAATTAGCTGTACAGACACACTTACCTATGCAACCACATACACAACTGGTATCAATCACAGCACTTGACTGAAATCATCCTACAGTACACAGAATGTCAGATAGATACAGATGGGGGAAGACAGCAGATAGGAAAGTTGCTTAAATGCGTCTATCGATTACGTCACTTCACCATGGAAACGGCTGAAGTAACTATCAATATATGTTAAAATTACATGGCAGCTGTTAGTTTGCTTTTGTCCGTGTCGTATTTTGTCACACGTGAATTATTTTGCAACGATTAACGATTCTTCTATCTGTGTATCTGTCCTCATCAGTCTGACATCGCACTTTTGTAAAAGAATGTGTGTGCGCGCGCGCGCGCGCGTGTGTGTGTGTGTGTGTGTGTGTGTGTGTGTGTGTGTGTGTGTTTGTTTCGAGTATCCTTTACAGGACATTGCAGTCAACACCAGCATTTTTCAGCTGCTTTTGATGCCTTGGCAAGTTATTACGTTCAGTAGTTTGCCATTGTTTTCTGAACGACCGGCTCACATACCTCCGTATGTAACCAGCGTGACGCAATCCGCTGCCGAATCTCGCGCAGCTATGTTTCGTACGAGAGTATACGGGATTACGAACAACGTCCATAACGCCTACGTCAGGGAGACCGTATGTGTATATATATATATATATATATAACTTATATGAGATGGCATGCGGTCGCTTATACTTATATTATAAGCGATCGCTTGTCAACTCACCAGACACATTGGCTATATTTATATGATGCTAACCCCACACGTTTAAACTTGTGGGTGATGTGATCAATATCCTGCCTCCCGCCTTTATTTCCATGGAAAGTGGCTGGTACCTAACTTGTCGGATAGGTCGATCCAAGCTCCCAGGTCATTGAAATGCATGTCCGCACCTGAAGGAATTCCAACACATGACCATCTGTAGTGGGGCGACAGTACCAGAGGCATTTGTGGCCGGAGCTAACTACAGATTTAGGGGCATTGTCGCAGAGGCTGGCATTTGTGGCTGGGACTAATCACAGATTTAGGGGCATTGTCACGGAGGCTGGCATTTGTGGCTGGGACTAACCACAGATTTATGGACATTGTCACAGAGGCTGGCATTTGTGGCTGGGACTAACAACAGATTTAGGGACATTTTCACAGAAGGTGGCATTTGTGGCTGGAACTAACAACAGATTTAGGGACATTGTCACCGAGGCTGGCATTTGTGGCTGGGACTAACCACAGATTTAGGGACATTGTCACGGAGGCTGGCATTTGTGGCTGGGACTAACCACAGATTTAGGGACATTGTCACAGTGGCTGGCATTTGTGGCTGGGACTAACCACAGATTTAGGGACATTGTCACGGAGGCTGGCATTTGTGGCTGAGGCTAACCACAGATTTAGGGACATTGTCACGGAGGCTGGCATTTGTGGCTAGGACTAACCACAGATTTAGGGACATTGTCACAGTGGCTGGCATTTGTGGCTGGGACTAACAACAGATTTAGGGACATTGTCACGGAGGCTGGCATCTGTGGCTGGAACTAACAACAGATTTAGGGACATTGTCACGGAGGCTGGCATTTGTGGCTGGGACTAATCACAGATTTAGGGGCATTGTCACAGAGGCTGGCATTTGTGGCTGGGACTAACCACAGATTTATGGACATTGTCACAGAGGCTGGCATTTGTGGCTGGGACTAACCACAGATTTAGGGACATTGTCACGGAGGCTGGCATTTGTGGCTGGGACTAACAACAGATTTAGGGACATTGTCACGGAGGCTGGCATTTGTGGCTGGGACTAACCACAGATTTAGGGACATTGTCACGGAGGCTGGCATTTGTGGCTGGGACTAACCACAGATTTAGGGACATTGTCACAGTGGCTGGCATTTGTGGCTGGGACTAACAACAGATTTAGGGACATTGTCACGGAGGCTGGCATTTGTGGCTGGGACTAACCACAGATTTAGGGACATTGTCACAGTGGCTGGCATTTGTGGCTGGGACTAACAAACAGATTTAGGGACATTGTCACGGAGGCTGGCATCTGTGGCTGGGACTAATAACAGATTTAGGGACATTGTCACGGAGGCTGGCATTTGTGGCTGGGACTAACAACAGATTTAGGGACATTTTCACAGAAGGTGGCATTTGTGGCTGGAACTAACAACAGATTTAGGGACATTGTCACGGAGGCTGGCATTTGTGGCTGGGACTAATCACAGATTTAGGGGCATTGTCACAGAGGCTGGCATTTGTGGCTGGGACTAACCACAGATTTAGGGACATTGTCACAGTGGCTGGCATTTGTGGCTGGGACTAACAACAGATTTAGGGGCATTGTCACGGAGGCTGGCATTTGTGGCTGGGACTAACCACAGATTTAGGGACATTGTCACGGAGGCTGGCATTTGTGGCTGGGACTAACAACAGATTTAGGGGCATTGTCACGGAGGCTGGCATTTGTGGCTGGGACTAACCACAGATTTAGGGACATTGTCACAGTGGCTGGCATTTGTGGCTGGGACTAACAACAGATTTAGGGGCATTGTCACGGAGGCTGGCAT
The DNA here is from genome assembly GCA_014155875.1 of Cepaea nemoralis. NCBI lineage: Eukaryota > Metazoa > Mollusca > Gastropoda > Stylommatophora > Helicidae > Cepaea > Cepaea nemoralis. The sequence continues at coordinate 127,255 of JACEFZ010025295.1, forward strand.
TTGTGTCTGGGACTAACAACAGATTTAGGGACATTGTCACGGAGGATGGCATTTGTGGCTGGGCTAACAACAGATTTAGGGACATTGTCACGGAGGCTGGCATTTGTGGCTGGGACTAACCACAGATTTAGGGACATTGTCACAGTGGCTGGCATTTGTGGCTGGGACTAACAACAGATTTAGAGACATTGTCACAGAGGCTGGCATTTGTTGCTGGGACTAACCACAGATTTAGGGACATTGTCACGGAGGCTTGCATTTGTGGCTGGGACTAATCACAGATTTAGGGACATTGTCACAGAGGCTGGCATTTGTGGCTGGGACTAATCACAGATTTAGGGACATTGTCACAGAGGCTGGCATTTGTGGCTGGGACTAACCACAGATTTAGAGACATTGTCACAGACGCTGGCATTTGTGGCTGGGACTAACAACAGATTTAGGGACATTGTCACGGAGGCTGGCATTTGTGGCTGGGACTAACAACAGATTTAGGGACATTGTCACGGAGGCTGGCATTTGTGGCTGGGACTAATCACAGATTTAGGGGCATTGTCACAGAGGCTGGCATTTGTGGCTGGGACTAACCACAGATGTATGGACATTGTCACAGAGGCTGGCATTTGTGGCTGGGACTAACCAAAGATTTAGGGACATTGTCACAGTGGCTGGCATTTGTGGCTGGGACTAACAACAGATTTAGGGGCATTGTCACGGAGGCTGGCATTTGTGGCTGGGACTAACAACAGATTTAGGGGCATTGTCACGGAGGCTGGCATTTGTGGCTGGGACTAACAACAGATTTAGGGACATTGTCACGGAGGCTGGCATTTGTGGCTGGGACTAACAACAGATTTAGGGACATTGTCACGGAGGCAGGCATTTGTGGCTGGGACTAACAACAGATTTAGGGACATTGTCACGGAGGCTGGCATTTGTGGCTGGGACTAACAACAGATTTAGGGACATTGTCACGGAGGCTGGCATTTGTGGCTGGGACTAACAACAGATTTAGGGACATTGTCACGGAGGCTGGCATTTGTGGCTGGGGACTAACAACAGATTTAGGGACATTGTCACGGAGGCTGGCATTTGTGGCTGGGACTAACCACAGATTTAGGGACATTGTCACGGAGGCTGGCATTTGTGGCTGGGACTAACCACAGATTTAGGGACATTGTCACGGAGGCTGGCATTTGTGGCTGGGACTAACCACAGATTTAGGGACATTGTCACGGAGGCTGGCATTTGTGGCTGGGACTAACCACAGATTTAGGGACATTGTCACAGAGGCTGGCATTTGTGGCTGGGACTAACCACAGATGTAGGGACATTGTCACAGTGGCTGGCATTTGTGGCTGGGACTAACAACAGATTTAGGTACATTTTCACAGAAGGTGGCATTTGTGGCTGGAACTAACAACAGATTTGGGGATATTTACACATAAAGTTGCATTTGTGCAGGGGCTAATCACATATCTAGTGACATTTTCACAGAAGATGGCATTTGTGCATGTGGCTAATCTTAGAATTAGGGATAATTATACAGAAGGTTGCATTTGTGAATGCGGCTAATCACAGATGTAGGGATATTTACAGAAAGTGACATTTGTGCATGGGACTAATCTGAGATTTAGGGATATGTACACAGGATGTGATATTTGTGCATGGGGCTAATCACATATTTAGGGATATTTACATAGAAGGTGGCATTTGTGGATGGGGCTAATCACAGATTTCGGGACATGTTCAACGAGGGTGGCAAAGACCTTACTGCATATTCACAAGAGGGCCTTGGAAACATGTTGACCAAGTGAGTGAGGATACTTGTGTCGGTGCAGTTCACAGCTGGAGAGGTTTATAGCACAGACATAACACAAGGATGGAGACAGGACACAGCTGGAGAGTTCTATAGCACAGACAGGACACAACGATGGACACAGCGGGAGAGGTTTATAGCACAGACATAACACAACGACGGAGACAGGACACAGCTGGAGAGTTCTATAGCACAGACAGGACACAACGATGGAGACAGGACACAGCTGAAGAGTTCTATAGCACAGACATAACACAACGATGGAGACAGGACACAGCGGGAGAGGTTTATAACACAGACATAACACAACGATGGAGACAGGACACAGCTGGAGAGTTCTATAGCACAGACAGGACACAACGATGGAGACAGGACACAGCGGGAGAGGTTTATAACACAGACATAACACAACGATGGAGACAGGACACAGCTGGAGAGTTCTATAACACAGACAGGACACAACGATGGAGACAGGACACAGCGGGAAATGTTTATAACACAGACATAACACAACGATGGAGACAGGACACAGCTGGAGAGTTCTATAGCACAGACAGGACACAACGATGGAGACAGGACACAGCGGGAGATGTTTATAACACAGACATAACACAACGACGGAGACAGGACACAGCGGGAGATGTTTATAACACAGACATAACACAACGATGGAGACAGGACACAGCTGGAGAGTTCTATAGCACAGACATAACACAACGATGGAGACAGGACACAGCGGGAGAGTTCTATAGCACATACATAACACAACGACGGAGTCAGGACACAGCTGGAGAGTTCTATAGCACAGACAGGGCACAACGATGGAGACAGGACACAGTGGGAGAGGTTCATAACACAGACATAACAATACAACGATGGGGACAGGACACAGCTGGAGAGTTCTATAGCACAGACAGGACACAACGATGGGGACAGAGTTCTATACCACAGACAGGACACAACGATGGAGACAGGACACAGCTGGAGAGCTCTATAGCACAGACAGGACACAACGATGGAGACAAGACACAGCGGGAGAGGTTTATAACAAAGACATAACACAGCGATGGAGACAGGACACAGCTGGAGAGTTCTATAACACAGACAGGACACAACGATGGAGACAGGACACAGCTGGAGAGTTCTATAGCACAGACAGGACACAACGATGGAGACAGGACACAGCGGGAGAGGTTTATAACACAGACATAACACAACGATGGAGACAGGACACAGCTGGAGAGTTCTATAGCACAGACAGGACACAGCTGGAGAGTTCTATAGCACAGACAGGACACAACGATGGAGACAGGACACAGCGGGAGAGGTTTATAACACAGACATAACACAACGATGGAGACAGGACACAGCTGGAGAGTTCTATAACACAGACAGGACACAACGATGGAGACAGGACACAGCGGGAGATGTTTATAACACAGACATAACACAACGATGGAGACAGGACACAGCTGGAGAGTTCTATAGCACAGACATAACACAACGACGGAGACAGGACACAGCGGGAGAGTTCTATAACACAGACAGGACACAACGATGGAGACAGGACACAGCGGGAGATGTTTATAACACAGACATAACACAACGATGGAGACAGGACACAGCGGGAGATGTTTATAACACAGACATAACACAACGACGGAGACAGGACACAGCGGGAGATGTTTATAACACAGACATAACACAACGACGGAGACAGGACACAGCGGGAGATGTTTATACACAGACATAACACAACGACGGAGACAGGACACAGCTGGAGAGTTCTATAGCACAGACAGGACACAACGATGGAGACAGGACACAGCTGGAGAGTTCTATAACACAGACATAACACAACGGCGGAGACAGGACACAGCGGGAGATGTTTATAACACAGACATAACACAACGATGGAGACAGGACACAGCTGGAGAGTTCTATAGCACAGACATAACACAACGACGGAGTCAGGACACAGTGGGAGAGGTTCATAACACAGACATAACAATACAACGATGGGGACAGGACACAGCTGGAGAGTTCTATAGCACAGACAGGGCACAACGATGGGGACAAGACACAGCTGGAGAGTTCTATAGCACAGACAGGACACAACGATGGAGACAGGACACAGCTGGAGAGCTCTATAGCACAGACAGGACACAACGATGGAGACAGGACACAGTTGGAGAGTTCTATAGCACAGACAGGACACAACGATGGAGACAGGACACAGTGGGAGAGGTTTATAACACAGACATAACACAACGACGGAGACAGGACACAGCGAGAGATGTTTATAACACAGACATAACAATACAACGATGAGGACAGGACACAGCTGGAGAGTTCTATAGCACAGACATAACACAACGATGGAGACAGGACACAGCGGGAGATGTTTATAACACAGACAGAACACAACGATGGAGACAATACACAGCTGGAGAGTTCTATAGCACAGACAGGACACAACGATGGGGACAGGACACAGCTGGAGAGTTCTATAGCACAGACAGGACACAACGGTGGAGACAGGGTACTTGACTCAACTCAACAGCTGACCCAAGGCGTGAGGAAACCTGAAAACAAACTGCAGCACTACAGTCTCGGTGACAGAGTAGGGACACGGGTGGTTGTCGCAGGAACAGGGCACATCTGTAAAGGTCTCGTTGAGAGAGTAGGAATCAAAGAATAATGTCAAACCCAGTTCCACAACGGGCCGGGTGATATGGCTTTCCCAAATTAAAGGAGAAATAAGGCATCCTCCATTAGCCTATGCGACACCACGTGGGCAAGATGAAGTAACCAACCAGAGTAATGCGATCATGGCGTGGATTATACTTGGGAGCAGCAGTGAGATAGTTGTTGGTCTTAGTCTCAGCTTCAGGACTTCAGACTGTGGATGTCTCTACACAGACAATGGCCACGGCCATCGACAAGTATGGCCACTGCCAAGAAGGAAAGCAATGGCAGATTACTTTCTGTACAAACGGCTGGCATATCATGATTACTTTCTTTACAAACGGCTGGCATATCATGATTACTTTCTTTACACACGGCTGGCATATCATGATTACTTTCTTTACAAACGGCTGGCATATCATGATTACTTTCTTTACAAACGGCAGACATATCATGATTACTTTCTTTACACACGGCTGGCATATCATGATTACTTTCTTTACACACGGCTGGCATATCATGATTACTTTCTTTACACACGGCTGGCATATCATGATTACTTTCTTTACACACGGCTGGCATACCATGATTCGACAATACACAACGGCTGGCATATCATGATTCGACAACACACAACGGCTGGCATACCATGATTCGATAATACACAACGGCTGGCATATCATGATTCGACAACACACAACGGCTGGCATATCATGATTCGACAATACACAACGGCTGG
>JACEFZ010025295.1:137500-156495 GCA_014155875.1 Cepaea nemoralis
TTGGGGTTATGGGTTGGGGTTACGGGTTGGGGTTACGGGTTGGGATCACGGGTTGGGGATACGGGTTGGTGTTATGTTTAGGGATACAATAGTATTTAATAATGTTTTCGGTGTGGATTTTAGGATCCGGTAGTAAGAGGCGCTATGGTCTTTTCCTTATATGTCATTTAAAAAGGAGTGGGTGTTTGAAAAAGTGATCGCTAGGGACTATCATCATACACTGGTTGATTTATACAAGTACAGATGCAAATGCTCACGTATGACGTGCTCAGTTGTTTGCCGAGTCATCAGAAAACCTTGGGAGGGAATGTCATGACGATGCATACAGTTGACCTCTGCGAGAGATAAGTAATTATATTCATTTATCGCGAGATCATATCATATTACCCACAAGTCGTGTTTACAGATCTGGGATAGTAGAGGTTAATTTATAACTGGGTGGTAAAGGATAACTTTGGTGCACACTGAGATTACTCTATAATTGACTGGTAAAGGATAACTTTGGTGCACACTGAGATTACTCTATAATTGACTGGTAAAGGATAACTTTGGTGCACACTGAGATTACTCTATAATTGACTGGTAAAGGATAACTTTGGTACACACTGAGATTACTCTATAATTGACTGGTAAAGGATAACTTTGGTGCACACTGAGATTACTCTATAATTGACTGGTAAAGGATAACTTTGGTGCACACTGAGATTACTCTATAATTGACTGGTAAAGGATAACTTTGGTACACACTGAGATTACTCTATAATTGACTGGTAAAGGATAACTTTGGTACACACTGAGATTACTCTATAATTGACTGGTAAAGGATAACTTTGGTACACACTGAGATTACTCTATAATTGACTGGTAAAGGATAACTTTGGTGCACACTGAGATTACTCTATAATTGACTGGTAAAGGATAACTTTGGTGCACACTGAGATTATGCTTATTACTGGACGGTAAAAGATAATTTGGTGCACACTGAGATTTGGTTTCACATTAGAATTACTCTATAACTGGATGTGAAACATGACTAATTCCACACTGGGAGTACTCTATGACTGGGTAGTAAAATACGGCTTTGGTTTCACATTGTTATTACTCTATAACTGGATGGTGAAGCATGACTTTGGTTTCACATTGTTATTACTCTATAACTGGATGGTGAAGCTTGACTTTGGTTTCACTTTGGGATTACTCTATAATTTGATGTGAGGCATGACTGATTTCACATTCAGATTACTCAGTAAGTGGATGAAGCTAGAATGCCGGCTAACAGCGAAGTCAGAGCGGATCCGATGCGGATTTACTTCGTCAGAGCTGGACAGCAACATAAAGACAAGGAAAACTGCGCTGCTGACTTACTGTCCGTCCTCGATGGTGCGGATGACTGGGAACTGACTGTTGATCTGAAGGGCCGTGACGCGTACCTGACTGTGATCCAACAGTTCCGATTGCGACCTGACATTGTACTTCACTCCTCGTCGGCTAAGCGGCTAACATTGATTGAGATGACTGTTTCATATGAGTCGAGAATCGAGAAGTAGCACACACAAGATGGACAGAAGTACAATGACATGGTCGCAAGTCTAAGATAGGAAGAGTACACTGTCAGTCTATTCGCCATGGAGGTAAGCACAAGAGGTCTAATTCCCCACTCCATGTATGACGTTATAAAACAGTTGAGCATCAAAGGACAAGCAAGAACGCGGGCACAGAAACAACTTGGTAAGGCAGCCGAAAAGGCCTCGTTCTGGCTGTGGAACATGCGGAACACAAGAGTGAGACAAATCCCTACAATAATGTGGTAACGTGTCTGTCTGTAACTGCAGGGCAACTAACATCGGAACCAATCTCCCAATAAGAACTAGAACTTTTACTGCCTCGTATCGACTCCACAGCCAACCCTCCGAGCGAGGGCAGTGCATCTGAGAACGGGACTGTTCAGTGGTGGGGGGGGGGGGGGGGGGGGGGTCGCCATATGGTTGCAGTCGCCATATCATGCAGATGTCGGCTGAAGTCGAAACTCCAAGGCATGGTGGTAGTTGTCTTGCGAGAATCGAGAATCGCACTCCGCAGCAAAAACCAAGAGAGAGAGAGAGAGAGAGAGAGAGAGAGAGAGAGAGAGAGAGAGAGAGAGAGAGAGAGAGAGAGAGAGAGAGAGAGAGAGCGCGCGAGGTCGAGGAACCCAGATGAAGAGCCAGTTTCCCAGAGTATGGTGTCATGAACGGGGTACGAAGGAAGAACATGACAACGAAGACGAACGTTGGCGCATAGCAAGTGTCGGCGTGGAGGCCACACAGGCAATGGTATGGGAAGAAGATGGCTTCCCACGGTCAGAGGTGCCAGGATTTGTGTAAGGGCACGAAGCACCGAGTGCACAAGGCTCTCCTCCCTGAGGGAGGGATGGCTTTGGCGCAGACATTAAGCAGGTATGAAACACGGAGCAACGCAAGATAGCGCAAGGAAAGCACAAAAGACCGAACTTCTTGAACTCACGGCAGGAGAAAGACACTCGGTGTCATAACCCGGGTGGGCCCCCCCCCCCCCCCCCCCCCCCCCCCCCCCCCCCCCCCCCCCCCAGAGAGTATCAAGAAGGTACAGGGCCGAAACTTTCTGTCATAGGAGACCACTTCTGAACACCAGAAACCCCCTGTCATGCTTGCTCCACGACAGAGATTTTATCACTGGACAATAAACATAAACATACCCGCGGCCATATTACTAATTATTACACCGGAATACATGCGGTCTAGTCTGCCTATCCGTCCCGATTCCAACTCTAAGATTGTGCACACGAGAGCACTTGATTTACAGTTCTTATCCGAGAGGGCTAGACTCCACGCCACTACCCGAGGATAGGGAGAGGGTGATCTTATTTGTCATCCATGTTCGCACTCAGACCTCCAAGAGAATGTCTCTAACAAAAGTGGTAGTTGGTCTCAAGTGGATGAAATCTCTGTAACCAGTTTGGTGGAATGGAGTTGGCCGTGGCCAGACTACTTTCTTGTTAGTTTGTATACATTCACAACGTGACTCACCTCCGGTCTGTTCCGGTTAGATTAGGACAACATGAGTCAAAGCCATTCCTCCCGGGTACATTTGAGCAATTAAGTCAAACAAAATCATACATCCCCAGGTTTAGTTACGTGGGTTAACTTGAATGATGAAGACATAAACAATAGATTCCACGATTTATAGCCTGGCATATTTTTCTGCATCTCGTCAAGTGCATAATTCACATAACGTAAAGTAAAATAACTAGATAAATCCTTCAAGCTGAAATATACACATGTTCGCACAGTAATGTCAATTGTCTACAACGGTAATTTAAACTGACTATCATGTCTTTCTGTTTGCTCAAAACAGACCTATGCAGATTAACCATTATGGTTTCTGCATGTGAGAGTCTTATGCGAGTTAAAACTGAATACTCTGTCTATGTGAATTAAAATAAAATTATCAGCCAATGAGGGTTAAAACTCAGAATTCTCTGTCTGTGTGAGTTAAAACATTATTCTCTGCCTATGTGAGTTAAAAGAATTATCTACCTATGTGAATTAAAGTAGAATTCTCTGCCTACGTAAGTTTTAAAAAAAAATGCTCTCTGTGCAAGTTAAAACGGTATTCTCTGAATGTGTGAGTTAAAACAGAATTCTCTTCCTAGGTGAGTTAAAATAAAATTATCTTTATGTGAGGGTTAAATCAGAATTCTTTATCTGTGTGAATTAAAACATAAATCTCAACATATGATAGTTAAAACAGAATTCTCTGCATATAATTAATTATGAGAGTTGGTTATAACAAAAGTCTCTACTTATGAGAGTTAAAACATAATTCTTGGACTTTGAGAGAATTTTATGCTCATGGGGGTTAAAACAGAAGTCTCTACATACGAGAGTTAAAACAAAAGTCTCTGTCTATAAGAGTTAAAACATAATTCTGTGCCTAAATGAGAGAATGCTCTGTCTATGAGAGTTAAAACAGCCCAAGACTGTGGAATGTGGAAAGCACGGACGGTGGCCGGAAGTGGCCTACCCAAGTCCGACAACTCGTTTGCAGACGATGGACGACAAGAACGCCATCGAGAGGGTAGGTGGATGTGGTGCATTTATGTTGGCTAATGTTTACGGTTGCTGATGTTTATACTACATGCACGTTTGAACAGTTGCAGCAAAATAGATTCTCTAAGATGTTGGAGAATTTCGGATTGTAACTGTGTTAAACTAGCTAGCATCTAAATTAATGCGCATCGTTTGAAGTGAAATCAGCGCTACTTACTTTTTTTATTTTTTTTTCCCGAATCCTATATTTTAGTATTTACAGGACATCGCTGTCAATACCAATATTTTACTGCCGTTGTTGATGCCTTGGCAAATTTACGTTCAGTAATTTTCCATTGCTTTCTGAACGACCGGCTCACATACCAAAACATTAAGACCCAGCTCCACCCGGTCTGCTGCCAAATTGAAATCGGTCGCAGCTGTGTTGTGTAAACGCAGATAAGCGGGCTCACGAATCGCGTCCGCAAGCTCTTAGTCTTACTACTTTGTCACAAAGTTTGTGTATCACACTGTATGTTATAGTTATGACCAATTAGGAACTGATGATCAAAACCCCACCACTGTAAACCCTGCTAATTCGGATAAATTGGAGGAATGGGCTTTGGGGAAAAAAAAACATAATAGTTCTTCAAAATAGGACATAGTTTTAATGGGGTTTCGATCATGTTTTTAAAAATTGGCCATTACTAATGTGATCACCACATATAGAAGGCCTTAAAAAAAACCAAAAAATACGGTACCTAAATTTGAGTTTGTATCTCAATCCTAAGGGGAAGTTTTTCAAATTTGAGTGTCATGCCCTTTACAAAAATTTTTTCTTAAAAATCCCCCAAATGAGTTGTTTTTGGCCCCGGCCCAAAATCAGTGTTGGGGCCCAAATTGTAAAAATTTTAACTTTTTTTAAAAATCTTTTTAGTTTTTAAACAAAACCCCTTTAGCAACCATATTTCCCTTTGCGATGGGGGGGTATCGAGGGCCAAAGGGCTAAAAGTAAAAATATTTTTAATTGACGTGTGGTGACCTAATAGCAAGTAAAAAGGGCCGCAAAATTAATTACAATCTTTTAATTACTGTGCATTCAAAATTTTTAGTTTTAAAAAAATGTTGAGAGTATATGGTTTTATGCGGAAGATGATACGGATCAAGGGTTTCACTTTAAAATTTTGATAGTATGTTTGGGGCCTAATTAGAAATTTTTAAAAAGGCCGCTAATTAATTACAAAACTCATAAATTAGGTTAGGGTTTTCTAAATTTTTTAGCTTTAAAAAAATTTTGAGAGTATATTTTTTTATGGGGAAATGATGAAAAGGATCTAACGGCATTTTAAATTTTGATGTATGTTGGGCCAAATTTAGCAATTTAAAAGGGCCCGCTAATTAATTACTAATCTTTAAATTGGGGTACGTTTTTGAATTTTAGCTTTAAAAGTTTTTGAGATGTATAATGGTTTTATGCGGATTGTTGAACGGATCTAACGGTCCATTTTTTAAATTTTTTTGATAGTATGTTTTTGTGGCAAATTAGCAATGTAAAAGGGTTACACATCATTTTTAAAAAATGGAGACATAAAGCAGTTAGGCCTCGAACCCCCGGTCTTTACGATGAAATGGTTGCTAAAATGTTCTTTTTAAAAAAAAAAAAAATTGTTACAATCAAATAATCCCTAAATTTTGATATTTTAGTTTTCACTTTGACTCGGCCTCACCAAAATAAACTCAGTAAGAACGATTTAATTGGTTATCACAAGTATATTTTTGGGATAAATGGGTTTTTTATAGTTCGTTTTTTAAAAAGAGTAATTTTTCAAACAAGGTCAACGATGAATATGTACTCATATAGTTGCCCAATAACTTTATTAAATTATGGTTACATATTTATGCAGCCCTTTAATCAGTTGATTCTGACAAGAGCCTTTAAAAAAAAGAGGAAAAAAAAAAAGATTAGTAAAATGCTATAAAATAACATGAAGAAGTTATTTAAAATTTTTAAAATTTTTTAAATTTCAGATTTGCATCTAAATAGACAAACTACAGACAGACGGTGACGCGTCATTGCGAAGAAAGGTTATGGGCTTTGTTTTTTCACAAGTAGCCCGCTATGGAAGTCATGCCATTAAGTAAAGCAATAACGTGGTTCGAGACACAGAAAAGTAATGAAAAGAATTTTCAACCCCGGTCAGAATGCATGAACAGCAAATTAAAAAAAGGTTTGGTAAACAAGAACAGTATGCAGAAAGTAAAAGAAGTTAATAAGCTGACATGATGCACTAAATTTGTTTCGATGTGCAATGAGGATATTTGTCGACTAACAAACTGTGAACTTAAATTTTGAGGAGAAATGAACAAAAAATTAAAGATACGAAATTGTTTAAGACCGTTCGCATGTGTTAAAACATGTGGTAGGGAGCCGGTCGTCTGAAAGAAATGGAAAATACTGAACGAAACACTTGTCAGTAAATCAACGCAGCTGAAAAATTTTGGCGTTGACTGAAAGTACCATAAGGGATACGCAAAAAAAATGTAAAAAAAAACCTTTTGATTTACAGTATAATAAATAGATTTTAAAAACTAAAAGGAAAAACCAACTCACCTTTAGAAATATGTCCTAATTAAGACATATCCCTCTTTTGGCGACTGACCTGTCTTGGCTTCAATATCTCGCGTTTTTTGTCAAAAAAAGGAAAAAAAAAAAGATACAAAATTTTGGGAAAAACAAAAATGCTATAAAAAACATGAAGAATTTATGTACATTTTTATGTGAATTTAAATAGAAGAGAAAAAAAAAAAGAATTAAAGAAGCGTAATTTATTTTTAAAAGTTTTATTTATAAAAATTGATTTTAAAAATTATAAAAAAACGAAGAAGTTAAAAATTTTTTAAACCCCGCACATTGAAAAAAGGAAAATTAATGATGCAAAAGATTGTGTTTTTGGGTGTTGTGGTGTCGGTTTTCAGATCAGTGTTTTGGGGGTCGCATTGTGTTGTAACGTGCTGGTATGGGAGCCGGTCGTTCAGAAAGCAATGGCAAACTACTGAACGTAACACTTGCCTAGTACATCAACAGCAGCTGAAAAATGTTGGTGTGACTGCAACGTCCCCTAAGGGATACGCAACAAAATATTAATATGTATTAAAAACACCTTTGATTTACAGTATAATAAATAGATATTAAACTATAAAGGTAAACTCAACTCACCGTAGAAACGTGTCCTTAATTAGAGAAATACTACCTCTGTTGGCGACTGATCTGTCTTGGCATTCAAGCTTCAGGTTTCAAACACCGACAGATGCGATATCAGATGAGCATGATTTATGTTTCTTGCCAGATAAATCTAATGAGAAATATAGAAAATAAAAGCAAAATAATGTTTAATAAAATTGCTGCAGATTTTATAAAATGCAAATCTAATAGTGGACCTAGTCAGATTCATATACGCTGGATGCCGATTTGTAAATTTTCACGATCATAAATAATGGTGACTGTAACCAGATGGTCTCACAAAATATATTAATTTATATATTTTCTATACCTCGGCATAATGAATCTTGTTAAAACACTATAGTTATGTGTAAAATTTGACACATAATTCATAAATGCACAATAAATAAATTCATATAACATAGACAAATAAAACTGTAAGGCAGTCAGTCCATTAAATTCAGGCCATGGACCTGTGAAGGGGTTTGAAAACTGACTTGACTTTCCATCCAATATGTCGCAACTCCGCCTTTGTGAATCTCCGAGTCATGAAAAGTACCCACCCCTGATCACACAAAACATTTTTATTTTACACCGCCCTGGTTAACGAACCGTGTTGAAATTCTACAGGTTATATAAAAAAATTGGCACAGAATTCAAAAATGCAAAATAAAGTATAATGAAGACAATTCATAATAATAGCATAGACAATAAAACTAAGTGTAAGGCATAGTCAATGAAATTTTTCAGCCATGGACCTGTGAAGGGGTTTGAAAAACTGACTTGACTTTCATAAATTTTAAGTTATTTGGCATGATAAAAGCCAGAAAATAAATTGTTTATAAAAGTTAAACGTGTATTGATATTCTGTTTAACTTTATGATTCTAACTCTCCTTGTTTTATTAATAAAACTGAAATCCATCCAACATGTCACTGACTCCGCCATTGTGAATCTCTGGTCATGAAAAGTAGTGTAAAGTACCCACACACTGATCACACAATACATTTTTGTTTTACACCGTCTGGTTAATGAACCTTATTGCAATTACACATTTATATGTAAAAATGGGCATACTATTCAAAAATGTGGGTTAAAGTACTATAAATTTGATAATAGACAAGGCAAACTATAAACTTCCTTACTTTGTGTCTTAAAGAGCGACCTGTTCTCATGAATGAAAATCATTTGAGTGTTCTTTGCCACGCTAGGTGAGATTGACCTTTGAACCCTCGTTAAAGTTGTCATTCACATTTTTTCATGCTAGAGTTTCGCATTTATCCTTTGGAAACACGGCAAGGGAATTTTCATATACAGATCTTGCGGGCGCGCAGTAAACCTTCTGCGCATCCAACGACCTTGAACTTTCCGAAAAAGGCGTCCTCCGTTAGCAACGAAATCGCTAGTATTAATTAATACTATAATGACAGACCTTCTACCTGAGTGATATTCTAATTCTGAATGGTATGGGTAACCATGTCTATAAATTATATAATAATAATAATAATAATATGCAAGGGGACTTCACATGAAAACCTTAAAAGTGTGATAGAAATTACATTAATCATGCCATTGTCTTTTAACCTGTCAATATTGTTGTTAAGAATGTCAAGACTGTTAAGCTCGTGACATCACGGGGCCGATGAACAGGTGATGTCATAAGGACTGTTTAAAGATGGTCACCCCATTTTTGACATGCACCAAAGAGGAGCAGTGTTCTGTTAACCATTTTTTGACAAGTGAAGTGGTGAAACCTATAGAAAGTCATCGGTAAATGAATGTCCAGTATGGTATGCATGCCTGTCAGTCCAGCAAATGTATAAGTGGAGTAGGAAGTGCCAAAACGGTGTGACTTCTGTGACAGACTGTTCACGACCGAGTCAGGCACACAGAGTAGTGATCCCATAGTGGATAGCAGCCATTGAAGACCTCATACAGGAAAACCGCCAACTGATGATTGTGAGTGGCATTTGCCGCACATCTTGACATCAGTCAAGGTTCAGCACACCACATCATCCATGATGTGCTACAGTACTGCAAGGTGGGTGTCATGGCAGCTTACTCCATAGTTGAAATGACACATTGATGGTTGTCAAGAACATTTGCAGTGCTTTGAAGCAGAAGGTGATGGTTTCCTATCAAGAATTGTTAGTGAAGATTCACTATCATGAGCCGGAAATGAAGAGAGCGAGCGAGGAATCACGCCATCCCTCCTTACTGAAACCAAAGAAGTTTTACATGCAACTATCTGCAGGGAAGGTTATGCTTTTTTGGATGAACAAGGCATTATTTTAGAGCACTACATGCCAAGATGGAAAACTGTCACCAGTGATACATGTACAGATCTTCTTGGGAATCATCTTCTGAGTAAAGACATGACATGACAATGCTCAACCCCATACCGCCTGTGGAACAGTTGAAACCATCGAAGGCCTCCACTTTCAGTTTTTACAACATCCCCCATACTCGCCAGACCTAGTCCCAAGTGATTTCCATTTGTTTGGACAACTCAAAGAGTCATTGGGAGGGAAGACTTTTCAGTCCAATGAAGAGGTACAGCAGGTGGTGCCTGAGTGGTTACACACGCAACAAAGATAATTTTTTTCTACAAGAATCTAAGCATTTTATTGGCGCTGGAGGACTGGCAATGAATGCAGTGGTGACTACATCGTAAAATGATACAGTTGTTCTTTACTTGTTCACAATATATTCACCCCAAAAAAATATTTAAGGTTTTCATTTGAAGCCCTCTCGCAATATTAATAATTATAATCCAGGTTTCTCATTCCTTGTGCTATCATCTGTCATTATTACCTGAACAAAAATAACTTTACTTAGGTAGAAAACATCATTGCCGATAGTAAGTATAAGTTGTTAATTTAAAGTGACAAAAATGTTGTCAATTGTTCAAGTAGACGAAGATATCTTCAGTTTGGTACAGAGAATCTGCAGTCTCTCTCTCTCTTTCTCTCTCTCTCTCTCTCTCTCTCTCTCTCTCTCTCTCTCTCTCTCTCTCTCTCTCTCTCTCTCTCTCTGTCTCTCTCTCTCTCTCTCTCTCTCTCTCTCTGTGAGGATGGGGGATGTGTTTGGCTGGGTGGTTGGGGTGTGTGTGGGTGGGAGGGTATATGAGAGATGCATGTGTTGATGGGCGGGTGGGTGATGTGGGGGTGTGAGTGGTTGATGGATGAGTACGTGAGTGGGTGGATGTGTGGGAGAGATGAGTGTATGGTTGGGGGATGTGTGTGTTTGTGGGAAGATGTGTGTGGGTGGGGTATATGTGGGTGTGTGGGTGGGAGGTGTGTGTTTTTGGGTGTTTATGGGTGGGGGGTATGTGTGGGCAGGTGGGGAGATGTTTTGTGGGTGGGGATGTGTGTATAGGTGGAGGATGTGTAGTTGAGAGGTGGCGGATATTGGGTGGGTGAGTGAGTGTAGGTTGGATGATGTGTGTGTGGGTGGGTGGGGAAAATTGGGAGGGTGCAGGATGTATGTATGGATAGGTGTGGGATGTGTGGGTTGATGGGGGTATATGTGTGTGTGGTTTTGTGATGTGTGTTTTGCTGGGTGGTTGCGAGTGTGTGGGTGAGTGGTGGAGAATATGTGGTTGGGTGTGTGCGTTTCGGTTATGGGATGGGTGGGGGATGCATGTGTGGGTGGGGAAATGTGTGTGGGTGGGTGGCGGCATGTATGTTTGCCTGAGTCTGTGTGAGTGCGTGTAGGTATGTGTGGGTGGGTGGGGGATGTGTGGGTGGCTGAGGGATGTGTGGGTGGCTGAGGGATGTGTGGGTGGCTGAGGGGTGTGAGGGTGGATGGGTGATGTGTCTCACAACATTGCAATATGCACTGTTTATGTTTACAACTTTCATTTGACAATGTTTTTTTTCCCCATGTGAATGTACCATGCGTAATATGCATTGTTTATGCTTACAAAATCAATTTGACAATGTTTTTTTTCCCCTATGTAAATGTAACATGCACATTTGATGAATGAAAGATGAGTGATCGAAAGGGCCGAATGTAAGACATGGGCATGCCCAATTTGTTACCCTTTTAAAATAAAGTTTGTTCGTTCATTCTCTCTCTCTCTCTCTCTCTCTCTCTCTCTCTCTCTCTCTCTCTCTCTCTCTCTCTCTCTCTCTCTCTCTCTCTCTCTCTCTCTCTCTCTCTCTCTCTCTCTCTCTCTCTCTCTCTCTCTTTGTATCAGGCGTAATATGCATTGTTTATGCTTAGAAAATCCATTTGACAATGTTTTTTCCCCAATGTAAATGTAACATGCTCATTTGATGAATGAAAGATGAGTGATTGAAAGGGCCGAATGTAAGACGGGCCTGCGTGCCCAATTTGTTACCCTTTTAAAATAAAGTTTGTTCGTTCGTTCATTCTCTCTGTTCGAGTTTCATGTATTAAATGTAAAGACCAGCAATTTTTCATTTACTAACACAAATTTATGCTGATTTTACAGTTGTTGCTCACATATTATTCGTAACTATTAGTGATCATGGCCACAGCTGCCAAAAGAGTGAAACAAAAACAACAACAAAATAGACAACTTAAGAACTATAATTGAATTTAAAAAACAAAAAACAGGACAAATATGCGAGGAATGACGAGGGGATCTGACCGACACTCAGAGGAAAGGCGAGACGGACATATAATCAGATTGCTACTGGTACTATTGGTGTTGGAACTCTTTGCTGGCTGCTGAGGATGGGGACGGAGCGCTTATGGGAATGCCTCGAATGCTGTGATGTCGGTTCCTAAATCAATCAATCAGTCAATCATGTGGTGACAGGAGTTAAATGCTTGTGAACATAGGACGCAGCCAAATGAGTGTGCAGACAACTTATGTTAGTGTGGCTTAATGGAAAACAGTTGTCTAGTGATGTTTCAAAACAGTTGACCATTAAAGGCTCTGTTGCCCTTGAACAATGCCATTATACACATATATATGTCTGCATGCACTGCATTGGTAAGCACACACACACTTGGACACAAACAGGCACACTCCTCCCCAGGACTTGCAGATTTGACTGGGAGTACAGCTTCATGAAAACAAAACTATTAGCCCCCTAATACAAGCCTTCTAAATCCAACCCATGGATTAGAAGATCATTGCTAACCGTACAGAACAGATTGAAGCATCATCCTGAGAGAACATAGGGAAGCCATTCAGCATCGTCTCTTGTGGAAGGATACTTGATACAGTATGGAATGGAGTTTCTTTGAGGATATTGAACTTTGCTTGGGAGGAATTAGGGTCAGATTGTGTGGAAGGCTGAGATGTTGAGAGCTAGTATATGTTGACAGCTAGAGTGTGTTGTGGGTGAAGTTGGGACCAGGTTGTGTGGAAGGCTGAGATGTTGAGAGCTAGAATATGTAGTGGATGAAGTTGTATGTACAATGACAATGTGATTTCACACTGTGGTTGTAAATATAAGCAACAGTGTGTACTCTGACAATGTGATTTCACACTGTGAAAAATTTTAGAAATTAGGAAGAGACAGTCAACTCTCAACATGTTCTTTACCTCAACAAAAAGGCAGGAAAGAGCCATAACAAATATCAACATCCCATGTTTATCCATTAGGTTTCATCTCTCTCAGACAGTCATCTCCCTCATGCACATGATTTCCTGCACACTATCATCACTTCTCAGTCTATCCAGGGTTTCTAGCATGTATGCATGTCTTGCTTGTGCGTGTTATCTTACTAGTGTCAATAGTCATCATTCTCATCAATATTGGTTTGTGAAGAGTCACTTTTGAGGTCTGAAATGATTTGACATTATTTCCCATGGAAATCATTGATTCAGTAATAAGAAAATGCAAGAGCACACTCAGAGACCAGTCCTGAACACAAGGTGCTACTGTATATGGGATGTTGCTTTAAATGTAAATTGTTGCATATACCATAACTCATAATGCTGCCACCTTCTGTGTGGGATGTTGCTTTAAATGTAAATTGTTGCATATACCATAACTCATAATGCTGCCACCTTTTGTGTGGGATGTTGCTTTAAATGTAAATTGTTGCATATACCACAACTCATAATGCTGCCACCTTCTGTGTGGGAAGTTCAGTCACGTTCCTAAGCTAGAACAGACAAACCATCACTTGCGTGGATGCTATTTCACATGTTCAGTGTCTCGTGCTGTACACAAATTGGTATTGCTTTAGTTTTAGTTTTCTTTAATTAATTTTTCTTTTTTAAACTTGGACAATTTTAAAACATTTTCATAAACAGAAAATACAAAAGAACACTAGCAAACCCAGTTCCTGCTTGGTCTAAAGGTGGAGAATTACAGTAACTGTCTGATACAATTCATGGTTACATTCTGCACCCGGCAGTCAGTGATCGGTGTTCATTAAATGCAATAGTGCTGACCGTAGACACCACGATGTCTGGTTGGTTTGTGTATTATTCACTTACACAGTGTTTATTGTCGTGTTGACAGGTATATGGTCACTTCTGACCTAAACAAGTGTAGCTACCATGGGAGTACCACTACTTTGATCTGGTCATTGACCACAAACTGGACTGTTATCTGGCTAGCCTGTTTGCCTGCCCAATCAGGCGCTCATGCATCTTGTGACAACATATACATTTAGTCTTCTCGAGTGCCTGGCATGACAGAATAGCAAGACGGCCACACGCAGTTTACAGGAAATATTTGCAGCAAGTGTCATCATGGGTAATGGAATGAATAAGGTTAGTTACACGTGCGAGCATCTTTGAGCTTGTTTATAGAACTTTGATGATTTCAATACATTGTAAAGCCATCGAAGTAAGCAGTGATTAAGCTCTGTGTTGTGTTATTTGCTTTTTGGCTTAAAAATTCAGTTCTATAAACCTTTTTTAAAAAACGTTTCACAAGAATTACATGCATTCTTTTACCAGTTGATCATCTTCAAGCTAAGAACTGGTCATTTCCAGGTACAGACACCATCTGTTCAACAAAATTTAAATTGGACAAATTCACACATTCTTCTCTCTCTCTCTCTCTCTCTCTCTCTCTCTCTCTCTCTCTCTCTCTCTCTCTCTCTCTCTCTCTCTCTCTCTCTCTCTCTCTCTCTCTCTAATTCACAAAATCTTGCATCGGAATGCCCCAAATTACCTTTGGCCATTGTTTAAATATAATGCTAGACACAGTAAACGTTTAAATATATTACACATTCCGAAGCCTAGGATTGACTTATACAAAACAAGCTTAACGTACTCTGCAGCTCAGCTATGGAACAATCTTCCACAAGAAATAAAAGACATCACCAATCCTTATTTATATAATCGCAAATTACTCGAACACTATCTCAGTACGGATTACCTTCCCCCATAATAATAGATGATAATAATAATAACAACAAAACCCTAGTATAACAGCCAGTCCCCTTTTGGTAGGCCAGTATATTCCACATGGCTAATAAATGTATGACCATTATCTAATGTTACTGTGTCGTGTAGTTTTGATGTTCGCATTTTGCCCATGCCTTTATAATGCATAAGTTTTATATTGTTGCTGTTCTCTGTTAGCCTTGAATGATGTGTGAATGAAATATTGTATGGAAGAGAGTGATAGAAGGGCAGAATGTTAGACGGGCCTGCGTGCCCAATTCTTAACCCTTTGAAAATAAAGTTTGTTCGTTCGTTCGTTTGTTCGTTCTCCCTCTCTCTCTCTCTCTCTCTCTCTTTCTCTCTCTCTCTCTCTCTCTCTCTCTCTGTGCATGCATGCATGCAAATATGCCTATGTGGGCAGGGCATACAAGCTGTGGAACATGTCCTCCAAGACCATCTACTCCATGACAACACAGCCATCTCCAATATCATCATCAAGTGCCATGCCAGCTGGCATAAGTATTCATGTCTCTCCACATATCTTGGTCTTTGGTGTTCTGGATCAACTCTGCTGGTGATATTCTTCTGTGCCACCATCTCAGTCGATCCAGGATCATTTCTCTTGGTCGGCCTCTGCCTCTCTTTCCTCAATCTTTACAGTTATCATAATGTTCTCCACTGCCTCTCTTCTCATCACATGACCAGAGAAAGCTGTTTCACTGCCTCTGATATGTGACTAGTCATAAATTCTTGGGAAGATAAAATGATGGTTTCCCCTTACCTTCTACATCCACATGGGGGTCTTCTACCTCTGCCTTTGATAGTCATTTCCGGCTGTAAGGACAAGTGAGTGCCCTGCTCTGCTCAGCCGCAAAATTATCCATTTATCCCGGTAGATACTTGGTCCCCAGGGCTGTGTTTGCCACACTGTGGTGTTTTTCCCATTCCTCCAATATAACTGAACTAACTGGAATAACTGTATTATGATGGGGAAACCTATGGTGTCGAGATTGATTGATTGATTGATTGATTTAGGAATCGACATCACAGCATTCGGGGCATTCCCATAAGTGCTCCGTCCCCATCCTCAGCAGCCAGCGAAGAGTTCCAACACTAATAGTACCAGTAGCAATCTGATTATAAGTCCGTCTCGCCTTTCCTTTGAGCGTTGAGCGTCGACCAGATCCCTTCGTCACTCCTCGTTGTCTCATTCTTGTCAGACCATGGTAATCCATTTGCTCCTCCGAGGTGTGCACGTGCTCCCACAAGGCCGCAACCACGTCTGCCTTGTCATGTATCAATACTCCACCAAGTTCTGCAGAGCCAGCCAATCTGTCTGCCTGTTCATTTCCCAGCACACCGGCATGCCCCGGAGAAAAGATCTAGGCGATGCTTGTCACCCGTGACCTCCGAAGCGAAGCAAGCCACTCAGCACGGAGCCTGCCCGTCCTCACCCTCGTCAGCATGCTTTCTGAGTCAGTTACAATCACGATGTGTGTGTGCGTCGTATTCTCCATCCAGCGGAGAGCCGCAGTGACTGCCTCCACTTCCATTCTTAAGCTGGATGTTGTGGTATCATATGCCAGGCTCTCCTGCCCCAAACATCGACCATTAGCTTTGGCTATGAACCCCCAGCCACTTCTCTCACCTCTTGATACCGAACCATCTGTGTAGATAATCACATCACTCGAGTGAGCATTGTCCTGAATTAGTTGCTGGATTTCCCCTGCTGGCCACTCCCTGCACTCCCGGCTTAATGTGATTATAACTCTGCACAATTCTGACTGCTCCGCTGGCACTCTGACCCACTCCTCTCCACGCCTAATGTTCTCCAGGGGGCACACCTGTCTGATCGTATCCTCCGCCTGAGCCATCCATGATTTCCCTCTTATCAGTCGCTGACCCTTAACTGCGTCCAGCGCCTCATGTAGTGGGTGGTCTGTGTCTGCAGCTACTCTGAGATCTGCTTTCAAATGGTGTCGAGAGAAACCACATGATGAGGGGAAAAACTGTGGTGACTAGAGAAACTAGTTGTCTGGAGAAACTGCATGGTAAGGGGAGAATTATGGTGTCTGGCAAAACTGCATGGTGGTGGGAAATCTATGGTGTCTGGAAAAACTACATGCTGGTGGGAAATCTATGGTGTCTGGAGAAAGTGCATGGCGAGGGGAGAAACTGCATGATGAGGGGAGAAAATGTATGGTGATGGGAGAAACTGCATGGTGATGGGAAATCTATGGTGTCTGGAAAAACTGCATGGTGTTTGGAGAAACTGCATGGTGTCTGGAGAAACTGCATAGTGAGGGGAAAAACTGCATAGTGAGGGGAGAAATCGCATAGTGAGAGGAGAAACTGCATAGTGAAGAGAGAAGCGGCATTGTGATGTGAGAAGCTGCATAGTGAAGCTAGAAGCTGCATAGTGAGGGTAGAAACTGCATAGTGAGGGGAGAAACTGCATGGTGAAGAGAGAAGCTGCATGGTGAAGGGAGAAGCTGCATGGTTAGGGGAGAAACTGCGTGGTGATAGGAGAAACTGCATGGTGATGGGAGAAAATGCATGGTGATGGGAGATACTGCATAGTGAGGGGAGAAGCTGCATGGTGAAGGGAGAAGCTGCATGGTGAGGGGAGAAACTGCATGGTGATGGAAGGAAATGCATGGTGATGGGAGAAAATGCATGGTGATGGGAGAACATGCATGATGGTGGGAGAAGCTGCATGGTGATGGGAGAAACTGCATGGTGATGGGAAATACTGCATGGTGATGGGAGATACTGCATTGTGATGGGAGAAAATGCATGGTGATGGGAGAAAATGCATGGTGATGGGAGATACTGCATAGTGAGGGGAGAAACTTCATAGTGAGGGGGGAAACTGCATGGTGAGGTGAGAAACTGCATGGTGATGGGAAATACTGCATGGTGATGGGAGATACTGCATGGTGATGGGAGAAAATGCATGGTGATGGGAGAAAATGCATGGTGATGGGAGATACTGCATGGTGATGGGAGATACTGCAAGGTGAGTGAAGAAACTGCAAGGTGAGATGAGAAACTGTATGGTGATGGGAGAAACTGCATGGTGATGGGAGATACTGCATGGTGGTGGAAAATGTATGGTGTCTGGAGAAACTGCATGGTGATGGAAGAAACCGCATAGTGAGGGGATAAACTGCATAGTGAAGAGAGAAGCTGCATAGTGAGGGGAGAAACTGCACAGTGAGGGGAGAAACTGCATGGTGAAGGGAGAAGCTGCATGGTGAGGGGAGACACCGCATGGTGAGGGGAGAAGCTGCATAGTGAGGGGAGAAACTGCATACTGGGGGGAGACACTGCATAGTGATAGGAAATCTATAGTGTCTTGAGAAACTGCATCATAAGGGAAGAAACTGCATGGTGATGGGAAATCTATGGTGAGGAGTAGAAGACCATATTACTTAACTATTTGTGGAACATAGTGAACTCACATCTTGAATGACAGATCTTGTTAAAGATAATTGTCTGTGTGTTTGTTCACCTCTGCATTGCATATTAGATTTATAACAACTGATTTAACAGTTTTGCCTCCTACATTGAGTTATGAATCTATAGAACTAAGAAAGAGGTGTGTATTTGTGTAAGTATGATGGCGCTCAAGATTTTGTTTTGGAGAAATGGAGATGGCAGTTCAATACTGTTTGGAAACTGCTAATTAATTCACAAGGTAGAAAAGGAGCATCAAAGAACGAACTGACTTTATTTTCAAAGGGTAACAAATTGGGCACGCGGGCCCGTCTTAGAGAAAGAGAGAGATAAGTATATCACATGATATTTACTTTCATTGCAGATTTTGCCTGGTTTGTACATTGGGAATTTTCGTGATGCTAAAGATGAAAAACAGCTGACAGAAAATAATATAACACACATAGTGTCTGTGCATGACAATGCCAAGAAAATACTCGCGGTGAGCCTATTGTCTACTCGGACACAAAATACTAACACTTTTTATGCTCATCATCATCATCATCATCATCATCATCATCATCATCATTCATCATCATCATCATGTGCCTTGCTGATAAGCACATACAGTTATGGTCCACATCACGTGATAAAATATCTAGAATATGGCTGTGTTCTTGTACCAAGTATGTCATATGATCGTCAGAATTTTGTCTTCCTCTTGACCTTCTTTCATCAGGTCTGCCAGTTGTCACTAAGTTTTCCAGTTTTATTTCTCCATGTAACATTCGCCAACTTTCTTGACTTTCTATGTTTACTCTCTAATCATTGTACTGCTGTCATGTTTCTATGTGTCTCTCTAATCATAGTACTGCTGTCATGTTTCTATGTCAGTCTCTCTAATCATTGTACTGCTATCATGTTTCTATGTCAGTCTCTCTAATCCAGTGGTTCCCAATCTTTTTAAG
>JACEFZ010025296.1:0-17858 GCA_014155875.1 Cepaea nemoralis
CCACTACAACCCCCCCTTAATTTTTCCCAAAAACCCCTTTAACAAAACAAAACCCATTTTTCCCCTAAAATTTCCTCACTTGACCACCCCTTGACCACTGCTTGACCACTAATTTATCACCCTTTAATCATCACCATATCATTACAACTACTTTTCCCTAAAATTTTCCTTACTTGACCACCCCTTGACCACTAATACCTGGTACCCACCCCTTACCAACGAATTTCACTAAGCCATACCCGAGACAATCAATAATATGGACCATCTTTACTTTTTAATATTTTCATTTGTAACCCGTATGTTGACAGTGTATTTGTCACTACGACCCCCTACGGATCACTACTAGCCGCTACCCACCCCTTAACAATAAATTTCACTAAGCTATACCCGATAAAATCATTAATATCGACCGTCTTTACTTTTTAAGGTTTTCATTTGTAACCCGTATGATGATAGTAAAAACGCCACGGTGACCCTCCACAGACGACTAATAACCATTACCCACCCCTCACCAACGAATGTCACTAAGCTATACCCGCTAAAATCAATAATATCGACCATCTGTACATTTTAAGGTTTTCATTTGTAACCCTGTGATGATAGTGTTTAAAACCCAAACCGCCTAGCGTCACCCCACGCGCCCACCCCCTCGCCACAACCCCGCACCCCGTCGTTATTTATTTTTATTTTTATTTATTTTATTTTATTTTTTAATAATTAATTAAAATTTTTATACACCCACTCAATAGTTATCTGCCCTTAGAAAAATAAAATCTCAGAATTATCGCCCTTAGATATGACCTAGATATCACCCCGTACCCCACCCAACTATATGACCGAGGGGGAGTGAAAATCAGCCGAGGTCAAGGTCAATCCGGATTAATCCGGCAAATTCGACTCGTTTTGCACATTTATAACTACCATACCCTACAACTTAAGGGGTCGCTTGACCACCCCTTGACCCTTGACCACTACTTGACCAGTACTTGACCACTATTTGACTATGTCCTTACTTATTTTACCATCACCGTTTCACTACACGTACCATACCCTATAATTTAAGTGGTTGTTCGACTACTTGACCACTATTTGAGCACCACTTGACCAACTCTTGATCATCACCATGTCACCATACCTACTTTCACCGACAATTTAAGTAGTCATTCGACCATTTACCACTACTTGGCCACTACTTGAGCACGTCATCGATCACTGTAACCAACACAGGTTCACTACACGTACTTTCCCTTACAATTTAAGTGGTCACTCGACCATTTGACCAGTACTTGCCCGCTACTTGATCACTACTTGACAACGTCACTACTTAATTTATTTATCTCTGTTTCACTACACGTACCATACACTACAATTTTCTCACTTGAGCGGTTGACCACTGGTTGAGCACTACTTGACCACTGCTTGACCACGTTGTCGACCATTTTACCATCACCGTTTCAATATACGTACTTTTCTCTACCTTTTAAGTGTTCATTCGACCACTTGACCACTGGTTGACCGCTACTTGACCATATCATCGATCACTTTAACCACTACCATAATCTTAGGGACATCGTCATCTACAATTTAAGTGGTCACTCGACCACTTGACCACTACTTGACCATTGGCTGACCACTACTTGACCACTAATTTACCACCCTTTAATCATCACCATATCATTATAACCACTTTTCCCTAAAATTTTCCTTACTTGACCACTGCTTGACCACTAATTTACCACTATAATTTACCATCCTTTAACCATCACCATGTCGCTACGACCAATTTTCCCTAAAATTTTCCTTACTTGACCACTGCTTGACCACTAATTTATCACTAATTTACCATCCTTTAACCATCACCATGTCGCTACGACCAATTTTCCCTAAACTTTTCCTTACTTTACCACTACTTGACCACCCCTTGACCATTGCTTGACCACTAATTTACCACCCTTTAATCATCACCATATCATTACAACCACTTTTCCCTAAAATTTCCTCACTTGACCACCCCTTGACCACTGCTTGACCACTAATTTATCACCCTTTAATCATCACCATATCATTACAACTACTTTTCCCTAAAATTTTCCTTACTTGACCACCCCTTGACCACTAATACCTGGTACCCACCCCTTACCAACGAATTTCACTAAGCCATACCCGAGACAATCAATAATATGGACCATCTTTACTTTTTAATATTTTCATTTGTAACCCGTATGTTGACAGTGTATTTGTCACTACGACCCCCTACGGATCACTACTAGCCGCTACCCACCCCTTAACAATAAATTTCACTAAGCTATACCCGATAAAATCATTAATATCGACCGTCTTTACTTTTTAAGGTTTTCATTTGTAACCCGTATGATGATAGTAAAAACGCCACGGTGACCCTCCACAGACGACTAATAACCATTACCCACCCCTCACCAACGAATGTCACTAAGCTATACCAGCTAAAATCAATAATATCGACCATCTGTACATTTTAAGGTTTTCATTTGTAACCCTGTGATGATAGTGTTTAAACCCAAACCGCCTAGCGTCACCCCACGCGCCCACCCCCTCGCCACAACCCCGCACCCCGTCGTTATTTATTTTTATTTTTATTTATTTTATTTTATTTTTTAATAATTAATTAAAATTTTTATACACCCACTCAATAGTTATCTGCCCTTAGAAACATAAAATCTCAGAATTATCGCCCTTAGATATGACCTAGATATCACCCCGTACCCCACCCAACTATATGACCGAGGGGGAGTGAAAATCAGCCGAGGTCAAGGTCAATCCGGATTAATCCGGCAAATTCGACTTCGTTTTGCACATTTATAACTACTATGGTGTAGTATCTATGAGAAGATGTACATGTAATAACATATATGGTATAGTGTCTATGAGAAGATGTACATGTAATAACATATATGGTATAGTGTCTATGAGAAGATGTACATGTAATAACATATATGGTATAGTGTCTATGAGAAGATGTACATGTAATAACATATATGGTATAGTGTCTATGAGAAGATGTACATGTAATAACATATATGGTATAGTGTCTATGAGAAGATGTACATGTAATAACATATATGGTATAGTGTCTATTAGAAGATGTACATGTAATAACATATATGGTATAGTGTCTATGAGAAGATGTAAATGTAATAACATATATGGTATAGTGTCTATGAGAAGATGTACATGTAATAACATATATGGTATAGTGTCTATGAGAAGATATACATGTAATAACATATATGATATAGTGTCTATGAGAAGATGTACATGTAATAACATAAATGGTATAGTGTCTATGAGAAGATGTACATGTAATAACATATATGATATAGTGTCTATTAGAAGATGTACATGTAATAACATATATGGTATAGTGTCTATGAGAAGATGTACATGTAATAACATATATGATATAGTGTCTATTAGAAGATGTACATGTAATAACATATATGGTGTAGTATCTATGAGAAGATGTACATGTAATAACATATATGGTATAGTGTCTATGAGAAGATGTGCATGTAATAACATATATGGTATAGTGTCTATGAGAAGATGTACATGTAATAACATATATGGTATAGTGTCTATGAGAAGATGTACATGTAATAACATATATGGTATAGTGTCTATGAGAAGATGTACATGTAATAACATATATGGTATAGTGTCTATTAGAAGATGTAAATGTAATAACATATATGGTATAGTGTCTATGAGAAGATATACATGTAATAACATATATGGTATAGTGTCTATGAGAAGATGTACATGTAATAACATATATGGTATAGTGTCTATGAGAAGATATACATGTAATAACATATATGATATAGTGTCTATGAGAAGATGTACATGTAATAACATAAATGGTATAGTGTCTATGAGAAGATGTACATGTAATAACATATATGATATAGTGTCTATTAGAAGATGTACATGTAATAACATATATGGTATAGTGTCTATGAGAAGATGTACATGTAATAACATATATGATATAGTGTCTATTAGAAGATGTACATGTAATAACATATATGGTGTAGTATCTATGAGAAGATGTACATGTAATAACATATATGGTATAGTGTCTATGAGAAGATGTATATGTAATAACATATATGGTATAGTGTCTATGAGAAGATGTACATGTAATAACATATATGGTATAGTGTCTATGAGAAGATGTACATGTAATAACATATATGGTATAGTGTCTATGAGAAGATGTACATGTAATAACATATATGGTATAGTGTCTATTAGAAGATGTACATGTAATAACATATATGGTATAGTGTCTATGAGAAGATGTAAATGTAATAACATATATGGTATAGTGTCTATGAGAAGATGTACATGTAATAACATATATGGTATAGTGTCTATGAGAAGATATACATGTAATAACATATATGATATAGTGTCTATGAGAAGATGTACATGTAATAACATATATGGTATAGTGTCTATTAGAAGATGTACATGTAATAACATATATGATATAGTGTCTATTAGAAGATGTACATGTAATAACATATATGGTATAGTGTCTATGAGAAGATGTACATGTAATAACATATATGATATAGTGTCTATTAGAAGATGTACATGTAATAACATATATGGTGTAGTATCTATGAGAAGATGTACATGTAATAACATATAGGTTATAGTGTCTATTAGAAGATGTAAATGTAATAACATATATGGTATAGTGTCTATGAGAAGATATACATGTAATAACATATATGGTATAGTGTCTATGAGAAGATGTACATGTAATAACATATATGATATAGTGTCTATGTGAAGATGTACATGTAATAACATATATGGTATAGTGTCTATGAGAAGATGTACATGTAATAACATAAATGGTATAGTGTCTATGAGAAGATGTACATGTAATAACATATATGGTATAGTGTCTATTAGAAGATGTACACTCAACACAGGCAATATTACGCCATTGCCACTGCTCTCTGAACAAAAAGTCAAGGTGTAAATCGAACCTAATCCCGGTATAGGGATTGAAACTTCCTACCCCGCTATCAGCGCACACGAAGTAACAGATCGAGTGCTCTTATCCTGTCGGCCACGGCGTCCTATAGGAAGAACATAGACACAAACTCCTCTTGAACAGAGAACGTTGGGAGCAATAACACCACTCGGGATTGAAGAATTCACAGTGTGGGAGTTGAGGGAATGACTGAAAGTAGGGAATTTCCAGGTCGAGAGAGTAAACATGGCAACCTACTCCTCAAGGGAACAATGAGTAAAGATAACTTGAGATGGCTGCTGCATAGGGGAACTGAGCTCGCGCAGGGATAGTCAGTGTGTGGGGATGCCGATCGTCATTTAATAACACAACATGACATACCATACCATACCATACCATACCATACCATACAATATCATATCATATCATATCATATCATATATCATATCATATCAATTAATACCATACCATAATATTCCATACCATACCATACCATACCATAATATTCCATAGCATACCATACCATAATATTCCATAGCATACCATAACATACCATACCATAACATGCCATACCATAACATGCCATACCATAACATACCATACCATAACATGCCATATCATACCATACCATATCATACAATACCATACTATAATATTCTATACCATACCATACCATACCATACCATAACATAACATTACAAAATATGCCATACCATAACATACATTACCATAACATGCCATACATACCATACCATACCATACCATTACAAAATATACCATACCATACCATACCGTACCATACCATACCATTACATAATATACCATACCATAACATACATTACCATAACATAACATAACATTACATAACATATCATAACATATCATAACATACCATAACATAACCTACCATACCGTAACATGCTTTACCATAACATACCATACCATAATATACCATAAATGCCAGAACATAACATAACATAACATACTATAATATAACATAACATAACACGGGTATTTAGAATGACATGGGCATACAATTTCCACACCAGTCTTCGGACTAACCAACCTTATGAACATGGCGATGATGATGATGGCGATGATGATGATGGCGATGATGATGATGGCGATGATGATGATGATGGCGATGATGATGATGGTGAATGGATGATGTCCTGACAAAATGTGTAACACAGTAAAACCAGTATAAGGTAAATGTAAATAAAACGTTGATTATACTAAAAGCGTACATCAGTAACTAGTACCAGTCGCGTACAAACGTGATTTCAATGCAAATAAATGAATACATTTAAGAGTAAAAACACAGAGGATGTAATAAATAAGTCTGAGCACAGCTAATCAATTGTCACCGGGGAAGAAAGAAATTATTGCTGGCAAAGTTTTTTTACAATGCCCCGTCTCTCTCCCTTCTCACACATTCTTTCCTCTCCCTCTACACTCTCATTTCCCCCTTTCTATTTTGTTTCTTTCTTTGAAGAAGATGTTCGTTAAATAAAAAAGAGCATCCTTTATGCCCCACTCCTACTCGGCTCAATCTCCAGGATGCTTCGTGCTTGTTCTGTGAGAGCCATTTAAATCAAGGTTTTGAAGTAAAGTGTGCAGTTTTATAAGCATCATTCGTTACCCATATTCCAACGGGAAATCATTAACAAAATGAGCGAATTGATCGACATTTCTGAGGTTGTCGAAGTTTCGGTGCTATTCTAGCACCAGCCTGTTCAAAGCTTGGAAAGCTCAATAATGAAACGACCATTTGTCATCTCTTTGCACGTCAGAATATTCTAGGGCCTATTCTTTCTTTATACTCTATCACACATTTTTGTTTTTAACTTCATCCCATTATTAAGCCTTAATGTAATCACTGAAAGTGTCTTCCCGTGTGTATATGTTGTGTTTTGTGTATGTATTTGTTTACTGATGTAGACTAGTCGCCGCAACGTCCAACATTTTCAATAATTCTGTTCTGCAAAGCTGCATTACTTTGTATTATTTTAAGATGTATGAAAGGTACTGTACAGACGATAGATAGACGGAGATGAAAGAAATAACCCAAGTGTTTGTGTCGTTAGCAGAAAGAGATATTCCGTTATTTGTTTTCCTTCTTTCGTTCTCTCTTTTCGAATTTGTCTAGCAAAGTTGTTGACAAACAGCACACGCATGTCGTAATTGTAACAGACATACAAAGTATGATGAGAAAGGTGAAGCTAGGCAGGCTTCCGATCAACAATCAAAAATAGAGAGGATTTGTTGGATATTTCCCCAGGACATGTTGGTGTGGTGGGAAATGTGCAGGCGAGAGATTGGCTGGGTCTGCATCCCTTGATGGGGTAATTACAGGATGATAATACAGATGTGGTCGGGTCCCTTTGTGATCTTGCATTCATTGTGCCGAAGAACGGATAAATCATCACAGCTTGGAGAGAATTATGCTGCAGGGAGTGACGGGGATCTGGCCGACGCTCTACACTCCGAGAAAACGGCCAGACGGACACATAATCAGGCTGCTGCTGGTACCATTATAAATGTGACTCTTCGCTGGCTGTTGAAGATGAGGACAGAGTACGTACGGGAATGTCCTGAATGCTATGATGTCAGTTCTTGACTCAACTCAACTCAACCCAGGTCTGTTGGTGTTAAAATAACTGATTTTATCTTTCCTCCATCTTTACGAATCCCCTTATATTGTCAGACCCAAGAAACAACCAAGGCTGGTATTGACACATAAGAGGACAGAAAAAACGATAATATCAACAAAAAAAAAAGGCGGATTGTACCCAAATATACAGTTACAGCCAGGGTTCGGAGTCAACCATACACGATTTGGAAGCCGACCGATTTGCGTTGATTTTCACAAGTCTGAGCGGCGGCCGTTCATAATGCAGTGGCAAACTACTGAACGTAAAATGGCATATAAATCACAAACCACCACTCTCCATTGAAAGTTGGCTGGTTTGTTACGAATCCTGACAAATAATCAACACACCAAGTTGCATATCTTACATATGACGTCGCAGTCAACCCCATAATTTGTTGTCTGATTAATATTTCTTGGCAAATTTACGATCAATAGTATACCATTGCTTTCTAAACGACCGGCATCCATACCATTATATGAAATACCACGCAAAGCGGTTTGTTGCAAAATCTCCCGCAGCTATGTTTCCAACGCGGTTTGTGGGGTTACTAATTACGAGTGTCAATTGTTCAGTGAATAATGAGAGGGATCAAAGAGATGCCAGGAATACTAGTTGGAGGTTATAATATAAATAATATACGCTATGCAGATGACACAGTATTGGTGGCGGATAATTCAACAGACCTACAACAATTATTAGACGTTGTAGTAACAGAGAGTGCAAGGAAAGGACTCTCCTTGAATATCAAGAAAACAGTAACAATGGTAATATCAAAGAAAATGGTGACACCAAAATGTGACATAGAAATAGAAGGGAAAATCCTTAACCAAGTTGATAATTTTAGATACCTAGGGGCATTTATAACATCAGATGGAAGATGTACAACAGAGATTAGGAGCAGAATAGGGCAGGCAAAAGCCGCATTTCAGAAAATGAAGAGTATCTTATGCAATAAGTCACTATCACTGAATGTAAGAAAGAGAGTGATGAAATGCTATGTAGAACCAGTTTTGCTGTATGGCAGTGAATCTTGGAATGTAAATGAACAAAGTAAGAAGAAATTAGAAGCAACAGAGATGTGGTTCCTGAGACGAATGTTGCGAATTCCTTGGACTGCCAGAGTAACTAACGACGACTGCCTGAAACAGGCTAATGAAACTAGAACATTATATACAACAATAAGACAGAGACAAACAGCTTTCCTCGGTCATGTGATGAGAAGAGAGGCATTGGAGAACATCGTAACAACTGGAAAGATCGAGGGGAAGAGAGGCAGAGGTAGACCAAGAGAAGTGATGCTGGATGGATTGAGACGGTAGCATGGAGGAATATCAGCAGCAGAGGTGATCCAGAAAACCAAAGACCGAGATCTATGGAGAGCCATGAACGCCTACGCCAGCCGGCACGGCACTTGATGATGATGAATTGTTCAGTTAAATACACTGAGGCTCTGGTAATCCTGCATCTCTGTGAGGGAGGTTGGGGCATAGAGTTGTATCCAGACCTGACACACACACACACACACACACACACACACACACACACACACACACACACACACACACCCCCACCCGCACCCCGCATCACACCCACACCCATCCTGCATCTCTGTGAGGGAGGTTGGGGCATAGAGTTGTATCCAGACCTGACACACACACCCCACACACACCCATACACACCCCCACACACAGACACAGACAGAAACATAGATAGACACATAGAGAGACACAGAGAGACAGAGGGAGACAGAGAGAGAGACTGAGAGACACACAGAGAGACAGATAGAGACACACACACAGAGACACAGGGACAGACACAAAGAGAGACACAGAGAGAGAGACACAGAGAGAGACACAGAGAGAGAGACACAGAGAGAGACACAGAGAGGGACACAGTGAGAGACACAGAGAGAGACACATAGAGAAACAGAGAGATAGACACACAGAGAGTCACACACAGAGATACACAGACACACATACACACACAGACACACAGAGACACACACCACCCTCCACAGTACTGTGTTGCACAGATACCATTTCCCTACGCAAGCCCAGAAACTAGCAGGGGGTGTGCAACAACGATACTGCCACTTCACATCTCTGGTGCACGTTCCTCCTACACTTCGTGGCGTAAACAGCTATCATTGACGGACTTTAATTTATCTCAGATGTCTAGATGGTCACAGATTATTGGGGTAAGTGATCGCAGTTTCACAATCCGGACATATCGACTTCGAAATAATATAAACCAGCATTTACTGTACCCTTCCTTGCATTCTACAAACCCATATAGTTCTCCTATTTCGGGTTGTATTTTCTTCCATAGTGAAATACATAGTAAAATAGTAGTACTAGTAATATTAATGGAGGAGCGGCTGTTCGACTAGTTAGAATACCGGTGTCTCGTTTGGGAGACACAGGTTCGATCCTTAAGTAAGGTATGGATTGTTTTCTGTCGGGTGCAAAAATAAAATACTAACTTGCATAGTTCGCGATGACTGCATTAGCTATGTGGCCTTAATACCTCAGGCTCAAAACCCCTTTTGTCCTACATCGCAAGGTATTATAGGCAATTAGTTAGTTGCGTATCCTTTACAGGACGTAGCAGTTTTCCCCAAATAATTTTGGCTGTTCGTGATTCCTGGTCAAGTTTACGTTCAATAGTTTGCTATTGCATTCTTAACGACTGGCACACATACTATTTAATAAAAAAAAAACAACGCACGGCGGTCTGCTGCCAAATTGCCCGCAGCTGTGTTTCGAACGTGGTATGCTGGAGTACGAACTGCGTCCGTAACTCCTTCACCAAGGAGCAGGTCTATACGCAGAAGACGACAGTAACAGTAATAATAGTAGCAGTTATCACTAAGAAGAAAGAAACACCACAATGGGAAATACGGGTAAGTAAGAATTGCCATTGCGAAGGTAGCTTTTTGCAAGATGAAAAACATACTGACCAATAAAAAGATACCAAATGAAACGAGAAAAAGAGTGTTAAGTGCTACATAGAACTTGTAATTTTTTAAAGGCGTGAAGCGTGGACAATAAGTAGTCAAGCTGAAAAACATTTGATGGCTGTGGCAATGTGATTTCTGAGGAAATGCAAAGAATACTATGGACAGACAGAAAAACTAACGAACAAGTCCTTCAAGAAACAAATGAAGATCGTAAAGTGATTAGAAACATTAGACGTAGACAGTTAAAACATTTTGGGCATGCTATGAGAAGAAATGAATTGGAGAACTTGACGACAACTGGCAAGATCGAAGAGACGAGACCAAGGGGAAGATCGAGAAGTAAATACCTGGATGACTTGGCCACGTGGCATGGTCGAGACAGGAACACTGAGCTGATTCAAGACTCTGGTGATCGAATGAGATGGCAAACCATGTCCTCCCACGCTTATCGGCATGGCACATGATGGATGGATGGATGGATGGAAATATTCTTAATCAAGTGAATCGGTGTAATTATCTTAGAATGGTCATAACATCTGATGGGAGGTGCCTTGAAGAGATTAGAACAAGAATCGCTATAGCAAAGATTGCCTTTTGTAAGATGGGAAACATGCTGACCAATAAAATGATGTCAATTGCAACGAAAAAAAGGTAGTAGAAGTGGTTGCGAAACGTGAACAATGAGCAGACAGGCTGAGATATATCTAATGACAGTGGAATTGTCGTTTCTGAGAAAATGCAAAGAATACCACGCAAAGATAGAAAAAACAAATGAGCAAGTCCTACAAGAAACAAACGAAAAACGTAAACTGATTAGATAATTAGCGTAGACAGTGACAATTGTTTGGTCATGTTATGAGAAGAGCATAAACTAGAGAATTTGATGAAAACTGGCAAGATTGGCGGGAAAAGAACACTGGGACAACAAAGAAGTAAATATATGGATGACATGACCACATGACATGGTCGAGAAGAATCCAGAGCTGATCCATGCCACTGATGATCGTGTGGGATAGTGAAACCCAAGTTTATCGACATGACACAAGATGATGACGACCAACAGTTGTATCTAACACAGTGGTTCTCAACCTTTTTTGGCTCATGCTCCCCTTCACCATATTTTCACAACGTCATTCCCTCCCCCCCCCCCCCCTTTCGTATTTCCTACCTAAAATCCCCCCCCCCCCTCTCCCGCTCCCGCCTCTACACGGTATACGTAATAATGGAAGCACATACCAAAACAAGTCTAGACGTCCACATAAAACGTGATTTGTGGGTCTACTTACTTTATCAAATGAATTTTAGAAGGGATGAGACGTACAGAACCGTAAAGTATGAAGGGAAAAACAATATCAAGTAATCGGTTCTTGTATTAACGCGACTTGAAATAATCTTCCGTCATTCTGGGGGGGGGGGGGAAGAATTCCCCCACCGGTTGAGAACCACTGATCTAACAGTTGTATCAACCAACCACAAAACCAACCAAATTGTGCTTAGATTAGTCTAATGTAGAGATCCCACCTTCTTTGCCATTCAATCTTATTCCTGGCCGCTACTGCAAATCCTATCTTTAAAATGTGTATTCCAAAATATTATGAAGCATAATAACAGACATCGCACTCCACCGGGAATTCGTAAAAAAAAACAATCAATCAATCAATCATGTGCCATGCCGGAAAGCGTGGGCGGAGAATAAAAACAATAGCACAGCAAACAAGTGTCAAACACCGTTGAAGGAAAGGCTGAAATCACAGCTGGTGTCGTCAATATTGATGTGGGCTTGTTGAAGCGGCCATTGATTCATGTGAATTTTTGCTTGACTGTTGGTGGGGCTCATACTGAGGCTTGTGGCTTGATTCTTTTAATTAACAAGGATGAACATGTTCTTTCTTTGTGTATCAGTGGAGGGTGGCCGGACGCTTCAATACAATCAACGTGGAGATTATACTTTGGTTCCTGGTTGAGAATGGTATCTCTGAAACAATCTTACTGTTGTTTGTCTATCTAGAATGATGATGACCATTCATTTCATCCGGTGGGGTTGAAAGAATGGAGCCATGAGTTATAAAATGGCTGATAAGGCCTATTTTGGCTGGAAATGTTCTTTGAAAATGTGGGCAAAGAATGCCTGACGTTCCAGAAGGAGGATCACATGCAGTGGTTTTTTGTCAAGCCTTTTCTTCATAGCTCTTGCAGTCTTGTATGCTTCACAAGTGACTGCGTAATGATGTACGCCACGAATTTTGGTCTTTGGCAGCAGTCTCCCAGGTGTCAAGATGAATTCCAAAACATTTTAGTGAGAATTTCAGTGTCTTTAAGGGGTTCCTTCTGGCCGCCCTGGGAGCGTTTACCACAGCCCAACTCGCCGTAAAAAACATTCTTTTAAGGAGCCTGTGATCTGGCATGCGAGTCAAGTGACCAGCCCAGCGAATCTGATTCTTCATTAGTAATGTGGGATACTGGGAATGGACGCTCTTTCTAGGACTTCAGTGTCTGGGAACTTGTCTTGCCATTTAATCTTCATTAGCTTCCTAAGACAGACTGTGTGGAAGCGGTTTAATTTCCTAGCGTGTCGCTGGTAATCAGTCCAGGTTTCACAAGCATACAGCAGTGTGGATAATACAACTGCCTTGTTGACTTTCAGATTTGTTTGCAGGCTTATTCCATTTCTGTCCCATACATTCTTGTACAGTCTGCCAAAGGCCGCATTGGCCTTGGAGATTCTTGCATTCACTTCGTCATCAATTGTGGCAGGTTGGGACACAGTGCTGCCAAGATAGGTGAATTTGTCTACAACACTTAGTCTATGACTATTTACTATGATATTCGCAACAGTGTGATTAATCCCTGGAGCTGGCTGCTACATAACTAGTCTTCTTCAATTTGATATTGAGCTCGCAGTTTTCAGAGACACATAGATGAAAAAGCTGAAACATTGTGTTGCATGTCTGCCTGTGTGTTGGCATATAGAGCGCAATCATCGGCACACATGAGTTCTCTGAGGGTGCGCTGTTAGTTTTGGTTTTAGATTTCAGCCTTCAGAGATTGGATAACTTTCCATCCATGCGGTAGTTGATGTCTATTTCAGTGTATTTGTTTTCGAAGGCATTTGTCAGTATAGCTGAAAATATGAGGCTGAACAGTGTTGGTGCCAGGACACAGCATTGCTTCACTCCAATGGTGACAGGAAAAGACTCAGACACCTCACCATTTTCCTGTCCTCTAGGCTGCATACCATCATGAAATAACATCACTATTTGGAGAAACTTTTGTGGACAGCCATATTTCGCCATAATCTTCTAGTCTTTCTCTGCTAACTGTATCAGAAGCCGTGGTAAGATCAATGAAAGTGGAGACCATTTCGGAGTTCTGTTTCTGACATTTCTATTGCAGCTGCCTTGCAGCGAAAATTATGTCAACAGTTCCTCGTTCTTTTCTGAAGCCGCGCGGACGCTCAGGACGAAGACCTTAGTCGAGATGGGATATGAGGCGATTGAGAAGAATTCTGGCCAGTATCTTCCGTGCAATTGAGAGCAAGGAGATGCCTCGGTGGTTGTCACAGGATTGGCGGTTTCTTTTATGTTTGTAAAGATGGACTATTGACGAGTTCTGAAATCTTGTGGCATGGTCTCGTTAACCATTGCTTATAAAGGCTTAGTGAAGCTGCTCTGTTAGAACTTGATCCACCTGCTTTGTATATCTCTGTCGGAATGGATTCAGGACCAGATGTTTTGCCGCT
Source organism: Cepaea nemoralis (assembly GCA_014155875.1). Lineage (NCBI taxonomy): Eukaryota > Metazoa > Mollusca > Gastropoda > Stylommatophora > Helicidae > Cepaea > Cepaea nemoralis. The sequence goes on from JACEFZ010025296.1 coordinate 14,382, forward strand.
GGAAAGTTGCTGGATCGTTTTATTTACTTCCAGTATGGTTGGCAGGTCAGCAAGAGTATCGCTAGTGGGGTCCTGAGGAAGGCAGTTGATGGCTTTATCATCGATGGAGGAGGTTGAACTTAAGCTGTTTCTAAAATACTCTGCCCAGCATTGTAGGATTTCTTTTTTATCGGTGACCAATGTTCCCCCATCTGCACTACGGAGGGGATGTAGGTCCATAGACCGCCCTCAGTGGGTCATAGAAGTTTTTCATATCATGTCTGTCAGAAACGCCTTGAATCTCATCAGCTTTGTTGCTGTCGTGAAAAGCACTGCAGATTAACAATCAAATGATACAGATAATACAGACAGTCTGATTTGCAGCTACAGTTTGTGTATTCCTGGAGGGGTGAGATCAAAGCGGTGCAGCCGTCCTTTGAAAGTTCCCCACCAGACAGAAAATTGTAGACATGTGTTGTGGCTGATCGGAAGAATGCAGGAAAAACACTGGCTTGTTTTGGTTGTCAAAACAGGGGGAGACAACTTTTGCATTGATTAAAAAAAGGGAGATAAGAACTTATTCTGAAATTGATAATCTGCCCTTGGAACCATCTGATGTGTTGACATCAAAGACTTCACTAGAACATCCAAGGCTCTTTGTGACAAAAACATGACTTGTTTACAGTTAGTGTTGAAAAAAAAGTTGACTAGAGCTGACGTGTTTGTGTACCGCTGTTAGGAATTCGGAGAGCTCTACAGTGTTAGATTAATTAAAGATTAAATAACATGTGTCTTTATGGCAAATTGTAGAAGCCATCCAGGAGTGATGCGGTGGTGCATAAGGTATAACCTATGGTGTATTTAGGCCTGATTAATGTAGGCAGAAGCCTTGTTAAAACTAGCTAGGGTGAGGAAATGATTAGCTCTGCTAGTTGAGAATAGAGTAGTGAAGTGATGATTAGCTCTGTTAGTTGAGAATAGAGTAGGGAAGGGAGAATTAGCTCTGCTAGTGAGAATAGTGTAGTGGGGTGATATTTGGAGAGATTTAAGAATGGGTTGGGAGATGGGGGAAGTGTCCAATAGTGGGATCTTTCAGTGGGGTGCCCACTGGGGTTCTGCACTCTGTTTATTGGTCTTTCCTTGTCATAGCCTAATTCGAACCTAGGTGATGAGCTCATCTGCTCCATGACAGAGTTTAGTTCACTGATAAATCTCTGAGCAAGGCAGTAGGCCTACATTCAGCTAGTAGGGATAAGTATCAGGCGGCCTTCACCAGATGTGGTCTCTTTCTCTAACAGGTTCCCCTACGTCTATGAGGAAGCTCTACACTGGGTTTGATGGAGGTCAACTCTCATTAAGAAGAACATCAAATGAACATTCACTTTATTTTATAAGATGAATAAATACCCAGAAGAAAGTACAGTCAGCACTGTTTATGCTAGGCCTAGGATCCAGAGGGTCCATACGAAACTGGCTCAGTTGAGCAAAACATTATAAACGATTCATTTACAATAGGGATTCACCCAGGTTGGGTGATACTCGTTTCTTCACCACATACCACTGAACACTAGTGAATAGAAAAGAACATTGAACATGGAGTTCTCGTGGAATAATTTAGTACAGTGAAGAAGTACTTTAGAACCGTTTGTGTGTGACAATCTATGAAAATGGATTAGAACAAATGTGAGACCTGTGACATTGAAACCTAGTTTTCACGGTACAGAGATCCGTACTTATATGAGTTATAGGGACCTTAGTCTTTACAGTGAGTGACAGATCCATGAGTAAGGTTATACAGTAACTATTTTTGGTGGATCATGCATCTAGTCGACCCAGTGGATCCCGGAGAAAGTCAACCTCTGGAAGAAGAGACGCATCAATCGGTGAGGTGTTCACGTACTAAGCTAGCATGCTGTGGTGTACCCTTGCTATGATGACCATCTGACTTGGCTCCTGATCTGCTGCTCTGAATCTACATACACACTAGAATATTCGACACACATTCTACACAGTACACACACACACACTTCCCACACACATACTCTTTGCTTTAATAAATTATTTTATATTTACTTGTTGAAGCTAGAGTTGTTGAGTATGTTATGTTGGGGAAGAGTGAGAGGGGGCATGATCTAGGGGTGAGTGCGATTGAGAAAGAGGTGTCTGCAGACTGACAGAGTTTTGTGGACGGAGTCTGGTGGTTTCTCTAGGACAATAATATTGGGTTAATAAAAATGTGAGTGTTGATTCCCCTCACTCCAGGGACGACACTAAAGTAATAAAGGATAACTTACGACAGTTGCTCAGCCAGGAGTTCCGCATGTGCCGAAGTTTCTGTTGCACTACACTGCGGATGGTATTGAAGGCATATTTTTTAAATGTTGACTTCGGGACTTTCAAATATGCCTTGTGGAGAAGGTGATCGGCCAGCAATAGGTTGATGTCTTCGGAATTTTCATCAAACCAGTCTTTATGCTTCCGAGGTGGCTTGACCCAGAATGCCCATAGCAGTGTTGTAAATTTTGTTCTCTTGGGCTCTCCACTTTGTTTCGGCTTCTTGTTTAGCTGCGACATTGGTTTTGAGGCGGTCATCCAGCAGATTTTCAAACGACAGCTGCGATTTTATTACTGTTTAGGCGAGTGATATTTGGTTGTTGCTTTTTTTTTTTTTAATTATTGCATTTTTACCCCCTGAGGACGCCGAGGTCGTTTGATGTGCATATTTATTTTTGAAATAATCAGACGATGGTCTGTACAACATTTGGCACCACACATGGAATTTGTCACCCGAACGTCTTGTCTGACGATGACATAGTTAATGAGGTGCCAGTGTTTCGAGCGAGGGTGCATCCACGATGTCCTATTTCTCGTGGGAAGACGGAAAATTGTGTTGGTGATCAGACGATCGTGTTCGGCACAAGTCTGAAGGAGGAGGAGTCCATTGCTGTTACAATTTCCGACTCCGTACTTTCCAATGATGCCACTCCAAGAGGCGGTGTCCTTGCCTACTCTGTCATTGAAGTCCCAAAGGAGTATAAGTTTGTCTTGTTTGGCAACGTCCTCATAGAACTTGATGTTGACGTCATCTTCATTGGTCATGGTTGGTGCGAAGATACTCACGATCGTTGCATGCTTCTTTCTTTCAGCAGGGGTAACTTAATGATCATAAGCCTTTAATTATAAATTTATAGCCTTCGGAAATTCAGCTAATTTGCCAACCAGGGGCGACTTAATGGTAAATCCCACACCGGACTGGCGTCTTTAATAGATTTTCCTTCCTCTCCAGAAGAATGTGTAGCCGGAACCTACTTCACAGATTTGGTCTTCTTCTGCAAGTCGTGTCACGCTCAAGGCTGCAATGTCGATGTTGTACCTGCCCAGCTCTCTCCCAATCTGTGCTGTTCGTCTCTCTGGGCCCGACGCGCCGTCTCTATCAAGTACGGTACGTACATTCCATGTCCCGATATTTTCTGTGCTTTTTTCGTACTACTCTGGGCA
>JACEFZ010025297.1:0-17500 GCA_014155875.1 Cepaea nemoralis
GGGTTTTTTGGGGGGGGTGGTTTCACTTAACCCTTTTGGGGCCTTTTAATTTTTTTGGGGGGGGGGGGGGGGGGGGGGGGGGGGGGGGGGGGGGGGGGGGGGGGGGGGGGGGGAAGAGTTCATTCCTGAGGCGTCGGCTGGTGCGGTTTCCACTGTGCTGTTTTAGTCTGCCAGTGACGGCTCCGAGCTTAGCCATTAGCAGGATTCGTCCGTTGGGGTTGTTCCTTTCTTCTTCCATCTCTCGGGATATCTTTCCTGTCTCTGCCATAAGCTTGCCATTCGCCTCGGGATGTTTGGAAGGCTAGAAACTGATGTTCTGCTGGCTTGAGCTTGATCTGTGAGTGTGTCTTTTGCTTTTACTGTCCCGTTCCTGTCCAGATCCTCCTCTTGTATAGTCTTCTTCTTCTTTAGCATTCTGAGCCATTGTGGTTCTTTGCTGCAGGTACAATCCGTCTCCATTCAGTTCTCTCTGGTGGACCTTCTCTTGCCAGTCGTTGATTCCAAGTGCTTGTAGATCTGTACATGTATTATCTCTCCACCGTCTTCTTGGTCTACCTCGGGGTCTACGGTCATTTATTTCCTGAGTGTAATCGAGTTTTGTTTCCCTATTATCTTCCATTCTTTCTATATGCCCCAGCCATTGCAGCCTATTAGCCTTCATGATACCAGTGATTAGTGGGGACTTAAACAGATCATAAATGTCTTTGTTGCTTCTTCTTTTCCACTCTCCACTTTGTGTATCCCTAGTGGGACCCAAAGATGCGTCTTAAGACTTGTTCTCAAAGGTTTGTATCAAGGCTTCGTCTCTTTTAGTTGTACACCAGGTTCCTCTTGTATAGTATGTCTGGAAGAAAAAAAAAAGTTTTATGGACAAAAAAGCCCAATGTCCCATCAAGAGAAAGATTCACATGGACGTTTGGTAACTCACATCAGGAAAAGACAATCTTGAGATAGGAAGATCAGCAGGTGGTGGATGGAACTTGGGAGCAGCCGTATTGTAGTTGGTTATGGTCGCAAGTTGGCTATTGTAGGAAAACGATCGTTTTATTGAGACAGTAACAACGTTTGTATGGCCTCAGTAAAGTAACAGCTGCCTGGTTACATTTTCAGATGCCTAGAGGTCTATAGAAAGTTACCTGCATATGCTTTACAGGACGTCGCAGTCAACCCCATAATTATTTGGTTGTTTGTGATCTCTTGGCAAAATAAGCTTCAGTAGTCTGTCATTGCTCTTTGAACGACCAGCACCCACACCATTTCGTAAAAAAACCAACACAAGGCGATCTGCTGCCAAATTTCCCGCAGCTGTGTTCCTAACGTGGTTATATGGGATTACTAACTGCCTCCGTAACCTCTTCTCCACGGAGCCGGCGATACGTATAGTACAGTAGACACCTAGAATATGACGCCCACTATAGACACCTTGAAATATGATCTAGGGACACGGAGACCTATGGTATTATTACTGAGCAGCCTAGAATATTACACTGTGGTTAACTAAGAATTATGGCACAATCTGTGAACACCTAGAAATATTACACTGTGGGAACTAAGAATTATGGCACAATCTGTGAATGAACACCTAGAAATATTACACTGTGGGAACTAAGAATTATGACACAATCTGTGAACACCTAGAAATATCGTACTGTGGTCACTAAAATGTGACACGATCTATTTATAAATACAAATATGACATTATCGGTTAACTGTCACCATAACAACGGTCATTTACTGCCAATATAGCACCTTGCGGTTGTATGACAGGGGGGTCTTGAGCCTGAGGAATTAAGGCCGCCTGGCTAGTGCAGTCGCCGCGAACTGTGCAGGTTAGAGTTTTCTTTTTGCCTCCGATAGAAAAAAAACTCCACGCCTTACCGAGGATTCGAACCCAGGTCTCCCGAAGGAGAATACTGCATTCTAGACACTCGGCCAGCCGCTCCTTATTATAGGTTGACAATAGGAAATATAACACAGCTAAGATATTTAAAATGACAATTAATGCTAAACACCAGAAGTATAACAGTGGACATAAACAATATAATTCTTAGTATGGCCCCCAGAAATAGACCCCAACCCATTCCGAGAGTTAGACTACCTACCTATCATCATCATCATCATCATCATTATCATCATCATCATAATCATCATCATCATCATCATCATCATCACCATCATCATCAAGTGCCTTGGGAGCTGGCATAGGCAATCATGTCGCTCCATAGATTTCGATCTGTGGTGTTCTGGATCAGCCCTGCTGATGATATTCCTGGATGCCACCATCTCAGTCTGTACAGCATAATTTCTCTTGATCTGTCCCCACCTCTCTTCCTATTGATCTCTCCAGGCATCACGATGTGCTCCAATACCTTTCTTCTCACCACATGATGGCCGAAGAAAGCTATTTGTCTCATTCTTATTGTTGAATATAATGGTCTAGTTTCATTAGCCTCTTTCACGCAGTCGTCGTTAGTTACTCTGGCAGTCCAAGGAATTCGCAACATTCGTCTCAGGAACCACATCTCTTTTACTTCCAAGTTCTTCCTAATTTGTTCATTATATTCCAAGATTCATCGCCATACAGCAAAATAGGTTCTGTATAGCATTTCAGCACTCTCTTACATTCAATTATAGTGACTTATTGCATTAAATTCCATTTCTTAAATACAACTTTTGCTTGCCCTATTCTGTTCTTAATCTCTGTTGTGCATCTTCGATCTGATGTTATAATTGCCACTTAAAATTATCTACTTGGTTAAGAATTGTCCCTTCTATTTACTTTTTACATTGTGGTTGATATCAAGATTGTTACTTTTTTCTTCATATTAAAAGAGAATCCTTTCATTGTACTCACTGTTACTACAATGTCCAACCATTATAATAAATCTTTCGCATTTCCCCATCAATACTGTGTCATATGCATTGCGTAGATTGTTTATAGTATAACCAACGTGTAGAATGCTTGATTTCTATCTGATCTCTCTCATATAACAAAATTGACGCTATTTAAAATTATAATTAATGCTAGACACCAGATGTACAACAGATGACAAAAATAATACTTACCATGACCCTTAGAAATAGGCTCTAACAAATTATGAGAACCACTGTGCGAGAGTATGATCACTTACTAAGGTCACCAAAAATAGAACCCAGCCTATTGTAAGAACAACTGAAATAGAGTAAGACTACTGTTTTTTTAAAGTTGCATATCCTTTACAGGACGTAGCAGTCAACACCAGCATTTTACTTCCGTTGTTGATGTCTTGGCAAGATTTTACGTTCAGTAGTTTGCCATTGCTTTCTGAAAGACCGGCTCCCATACCAACACATTAAAACCAGCGCGACACGATATGTTGCTAAATTGGTCACCGCGGTGTTTCGAACGCGGGTAAGCGGTATTATGAATCGCTTCCGCAACGACATCGCCACGTAGCCTACTTCAAGCGGATATAGAAGTAGACACCAATCTATTCTGAGAACCACAGAGCCACAGTATGACTAATTACTATGCCAGTTAGTAATAGATTCCAATCCATTCCGTGAACCACAGAGCGAAAGTAGGCTACCTACTATGGCCCCTAAAAATAAACTGCAGCCCATTCTGAGTACCACTGAGTGAGAGTATGCTAAATGCTATGGCCCATAGAAACAGACTCCAGCCCATTCTGAGAACCACTGAGCGAGAGTAAGTCTAATTACTATAGCCCCTAGTAATAGACTCTAATCCATTATGAGAACCACTGAGCGGGAGTAGGTTATGTACTACCCTCCCCCCCCCCCCCCCCCCCCTTAGAAATAGACTACAACCGATACAAGAACCACTGAGCAAGAGTAAGCTATTTACTATTCTTTGTTTTTTTTCTGCATATCCTGATTTACAGGACATCGCAGTCAACACCAGCAGTTCTGCCGCTGTATCTCTTTGCAAACGTTCAGTAGTTTGCCATTGCTTTCTGAACGACCGGCACGGTAACCAACGCAACGCGGTCTAGTGCTAAATTGCGCGCAGCTGTGTTTCGAACGCCGGTATACGGCATTATGAATCAGGTCCATAAGGCCTTCGCCACGGAGACGGCTATCTACTATTGCCCCTGGAAATATATTCCGACGCACTCTGAGAACCACTGAGAGCAACGTATTTATTGCGGTGTACGTAATACACCCGGCGGAATTTGAGTATCAGTAGACAGGTAATATTTCATAGAAATTCTACAGCCGCTTTTGTATTTTGTTTTCACTTGCTGCGCCCGACGGTTCTGTGTGCCACTTGTTATTTTTTCAGTGCCAAAGTTTTGGCAAGGTGACACTTAATTGTGTTAACACTCCAGACAAGTGGGGAAGTGTGCGATGTGCTGCCGTGATAGTGTTGAACTATTCCGAATATTTGTACGTGTTCATTGTCCGCAGGTGTGTTGTATTATTAACTGATTCAGTGTAGAAGGATGATATATAGCCAGATTTGACATCTCATTTGGACAGAAGGACGATATATCGCCATACTAAGGTCATCGTGTTTTTGGCTTTGTTTCATGGCATCTTCCGCTATTTCTAATTCTTAGTGAACGGAAATCTACATTATTATCCATCCATCCATCATGTGCCATGCCGATAAGCGTGTGCGTCATGTTTTGCCATCTAACTCGATCACCAGAGTCGTGGATCAGCTCCGTATTCCTGTCTCGACCTTGCGACGTGGCCAAGCCATCCAGGTATTTACTTCTCGGTCTTCCCCTTGGTCTCTTCCCTTCGATCTTGCCAGTTGTCACCTAGTCCTCCAAGTCATTTATTCTCATAACATTATAATATAGGGTGTATTTTTAATGACTGTAAAGTGTTTGAAAATATTGCCTGTCCAAGTTTTGTATTTACCTATTATGTTGCCTTTCTCCATGGTGATGGCGTTGCGGACTCGATTCGTAAAGCGCTTACCAGCGTTCGAAACACAGTGGTGACTGATTTGGCAGCAGACCGTGTCTCGCTGGTTTTAACGTATTGGTATGGGAGCCTCTCGTTCAGAAAGCAATGGCAAACTACTGAACGCAAAACTTGCCAAGACATCGACAACGGCAGTAAAATGCTGGTGTTGACTTCAACGTCCTGTAAAGGACGAAAGGATGTAAAGGATATGCAACTTTAAAAAAAAAACATGTACGAACTTACAAAGGGTGAATACAAAACTTTGACCACCATTTGACCAGCTTTGACCGGCAATATTTTCAAACACTGCACAGTCATTAAATATACATCTAATTCTTGCTCGTGTGATTGTGTGCCATATGTGGTCCAAACCGGAATCGAACCGACAACCTTCGGAGCACGAGTCAAATGGCTTGACCACTTAGCCACAGAGACTCCCGAACGAAAGATGAGTGATTGGAAGGGCCGAATGTAAGACGGGCCTGCGTGCCCAATTTGTGACCCTTTAAAAATAAAGTTAATTCAAAGTTAAATCAAATCAAATCAAATCAAAACTGTCTGTCTAACAGCCACACTAGATTTCATAAACATGTGTCTGTGTTTAACACTTTCTTTAAACTCTATTTTCATTTCCAGCTTCTCTACATGGGATTAGTGTCACCGCTAAGTTAACTTTCGTTTCATCTTTCCCACCAAATACAGATCAGTCATTTTCTTTGCCTTCAATCTCCTCCCCCTCTCCCTATTTCTTTCTTAATTGTCTACTCCTCCAGACCGTATCAATCAGTGATATATTCTTTCAATGGTCGAATTGATCTTATTCCATTAGTGGTCTTGAGGTTTAACGCCTCTCCCAGTTTATACCTTATGTGTAAACGTAAAAGTAATTAACGGTCATTGTTTTGTAAATTATCATAAGCGCCCAATAATTTCTACATATCTTCAAGTATTGATTCTGGATCAGAATGCACATGCATCGATTACTAATAATTACTGTATGATGTCTTGGCGACTCACAAATTCTGTTGAATGCCACCTCTAGACGGAGCAGTCTGCAATATTTACAGCGGTGATGGATGGATTACGGATGGATTACATTAAAGTGGACAAATTGATTCAGTTGAAGTGGATAAATTAGAAGCGCGTATTCAGAGTTGGTTTTTCAGAATAAAATACAGACTTTTTTCCAGTATCAATGACTTCAGAAAATATGGGTGTGGGGGAGGGTATGGGTGAGATGGGGGAGGGCGTGGGGGGGGGGGCGGGCGTGAAAGAATAATTGTGTGGTGCTATTTTAAAGTCATTCAAAGTCAAAGCCAAAGTCAAAGTAACTGTCTCCTATAGTGTATAGCATTTTCATCGCCGTCGGAAAAAAAAGAATAATAATAAGAAGATGATGAACAACAAACAACAAACCACAAACAACAACAACAATAACATCCAGAATATGATACAGAATAAGAGGAGAACAAGAAGAGGATGAACAAGTAGAACAAGAACAACAAGAACAATAAAAGAGGAGGAAAATGGGGGAAAAGAAAGAATACACAGTAAGAGAAGGAGAAGAAGAGGAAGATTAAAAGCAAAGTGTAGCAGTTAAAAAAAGTTAGTTGCATATCTTTTACATGACGTCGCAGTCAACACCAGAAGATTTTGCTGTTGTGATCTCGTGGCAGGTTTACACTAAGTAGTTTGCTATTTACTGCTTTCTGAACGACCGGCACCCGCGTATTTCGTACATAACCAACGCATCCATAACGCCTTCGCCACGCAGAATAATTAGTTTAGTTATATAATTACAGTAGAATTAGTTTACTTATAAAATTTCAGCAGAATTAGTTTATTTATATAATTTCAGCAGAATTAGTATATATATATATATATATATATATATATATATATATATATATATATATATATATATATATATATATATATATATATATATATATATATATATATATATATATATAATTATAATATATATATAATTTCAGCAGAATTAGTTTATTTATATAGTTTCAGGAAAATTATTTTATTTATATAATTTCAGCAGAATGAGTTTTTTTATATACTTTCAGCAGAAGTAGTTTATTTATATAATTTCAGCAGAATGAGGTTTTTTTTATATACTTTCAGCAGATGTAGTTTATTTATATAATTTCAGCAGAATTAATTTATTTATATAATTTCAGCAGAAATAGTTTCTATATATAATTTCAGCAGAGTTATTTTTATTTTTTTTATTAAAAAAAAAAAATATAATTTCAGGAGAAGTAGTTCATGTATATAATGTCAGCTAGGGTGTGTTCATGTTCAACCCTGTTGTCCATGTGATATTTATCAGTTATTTGCTGAGCAAGTAATTATCTTTAATTATTTATCCAATGAGTAAATCAACAAAACCATGAAGTAGAATTGGTAAGCTTTACTAACAACACAATCGCAAGTGACAAATTGAACGTTCCGGACAGAGTCTTCGTCAGTACACAAACATTAAACATGCACTGACACAATTATATACAAAATATAAACAAGTTCTTAAAACTGTCATTACTGACTATAGTAGCTTGAGGTATAGGACAGAATGGTGTGATGGGGTCTTGAGCCTGGCTAGTGCAGTCGCTGCACTAGTTATGGGTTTTAGTTTTCCCCCACAGAAAAAAAAAATCCATCCCCTTACAGAGGGTTCGAACATGTGAACTGTTGTGTCTTTCACTTAACTGTTGATCCATCTAATAAAGTTTCGCACTGTCGATGACCTCTGCTAGTAAATGAGTTAAGGAAATCAGACATTTGAAGCGAAGGCTCTGCATTTTTAGCGCCACGACACGATCCACCATGTTGATTTTTGGAGTTTACAAACATCAAAGGATCGCATTGGAAGTTCCGGTGGCCATGACGGTTCGGGAGCTGAAGGCGATGATACAAGCAAAGCTGGAGATCCCGGTGGATGTCTACAAGTAAGATCCTGGACGTCCAGAAGCAATCGATCTAATTTCCTTTCTACTTACCTTTCAACCCGACGACCTGAAGTAATCTACCTACCTACCATTCTACCAACCCGTCTGCAACCTACCTATATACCTACTTAAGTACCTAACTACCTATCTACCTACCTACCTTTCAATCTGACGTTCTGTACTCATCTTCCTACTTACCTTTCTACCAACCTGTCTGCTATCAACCTGTATACCTACTTACGTACCTAACTACCTGCTTATCTCTCTGCCTACCTTTCAACCTGACGGCCTGAAATTTATATATATATATATATATATATATATATATATATATATATATATATATATATATATATATACACACACACACACTTACCTTCCTAACCACTTACCTACCTCTATATCTACTTTTCAAACATCTGCTCGCCTTCCTATATGTCCATCTACCAACCTGTCTGCTGCCGACATATATACCTACCTCTCTCTCTCTCTATCTTTTAACTCATCTGCTCGCCTTCCTATGTATTTATCTACCCTCCTAGATACCTATCAACCCTCATATGTATCTCTCTACCTTCCTATATCTATCTACCCTTCTATATCTATCTACCCTTCTATGTATATGTTTACCCTTATATGGATCTGCCTACCCTAATATGCATCTATGTACGCTTCTAGGTGTCTATCAACCCTCATTTGTACCTGTCTACCCTCTTATGTATCAATCTATCCTCCTAGATATCTATCAACCCTCATATGTCTCTCTCTACCCTCCTAGGTATCTGTCAGCTCTCATATGTATCTATCTACTCTCCTAGTATCTGTCAACCGTCATATGTGTCTATCAACCATCGCTGTCTACATTGGTCTACCCTTCTGTGTATTATCTACCGTCCTATGTACCTATATTTCACGACACCCTGGTCGGGGGGTTAAACGGCTACTCTACAATGCTCAAGTGTGCCCAGTAAGCTAGCAAGGGGAAGACACTGTCTTATTCTCCTTTGATATGCTGATGATGAATGAAATAATGTATGATAGCAGAGAGATCAGAAGGGAAGAATGTCACACGGGTCTCTGTGACAAATTTTTAACTTTTTGACCAACATTATGTTACCAAAGTCAAGCATGGAGGTTTGCTGCAACTAACAAGCACCAAATCACAACAGCAAAGATGAGATGCGTTAGAAAGCTGCGGGAGTAACTATGAGAGATAGAATTAGGAATTAAGAAATTAGAAGACAACTAAGTCTGAAACTAGTCATGCACTTCATTAAACAGTCTTAAAGTCTGACAAGTCGAGAGGATTTATTTCATTGCCCCTGGTTTAATCTCATAAGGTTCAGTCTCTTTCCGCAGAGTCGCCTGCCGAAAGCGTCGCACAAAGCATGAATTCTGTAGCTCCAGCGACGATCCCCAGAAGTCTCTAAGAAAAATGCACTAGTGAACCGAAAGACGTAGCCAAGAATGGAAGTCACAACATTCGGAGTGTGAGGAAGACGGCTTGACCCTTTGCTACGAAGAAACAACAACAGATTAAAAGGTTTGGCCACCTCACAAGAATGCACTGGTGCCATCTGCCACAAAGAGTGTCATCGAATAGATATAATGCATACAGAACAAGGGAAAGATCACGTAAAATATGGAGTGATGGTATCAGGAACAACATTAGAGAAATGAATATCAACTTACAAAGAGCATTAGAAAGAGCGCATAACAGATCTTGGAATTCTCCACCCTTTTCTTTCCAACACTTGACTAAGGTACATGGAGGAAGAGAAGCAGAAGTAGATCTAATCAGTTATGAACTTTATTTTCGATGTATGTCTGCCTGGCTGTCCGTCTCTCTGTCTGTCTGTTCTATTTATCTGTCTGTCAGCCGGACCGTTTATCTGTCTTTCTATATATCAGTATCTATCTACTTGTCTTCTTGTCTATCTATCTGTAAGTTTACCAAATGTATATGCCATGTGCCTTATCCGCTGGGGTTGGCGTTCATGTCTTTCCACAGATCACGGTCTTTGGTGTCAACACTACTAATGATATTCCTCCACACCACCGTCTCAGTCCATCCAGCAACATTTATTTTGGTCTGCCACTGCCTCTTTTCGGACTAATCTTTCAAGCTGCACGATATTCTCCAATGTCTCTCTTCTCATTACATGTACCAAAGAATGATGTTTGTCTCTTTCTTATAGATGTATATAATGTTCTCTCTCTATATATAATCACCACAGGCGAGACAACAAAGTCTTGGTGCTGTCGTATGCTGGTGGAGAACTTGATGACGCCTGGATATTTTCTGATCTTGGATTGTTACCTGGAACCACCCTGAAAGTTCAGGTAAATCTTCTTCTTCTTTGCGTTCATCCGGAGTGATTTTTTCAGATGTGATTGCGGTGTGTCTGGTTAGGCACCCTCGGGTCGAAACCCTCAGGCCAACACATCCGACTTTTAGCGTGCATTTTTGACCAGGTTAGCAATCCTGGGAGACTCTCACTTTTGTGGTACCGTCCACATCTCAGCTGGTCTAGTTGGAACAGTCGAAGACTACGCGGTCATCCCTCAAGTGAAGGCAGGGACAGTCCATAGCATTTTCCGCCATCCTGGGTGGCTTCCATAATTGCAGAGCCGGCACATAACGCTCTGGTTCTGGGTTTACCGAGGGAATCGTCACGTCCTGCTCATGGCTGTTTTAATTCCTCACTTCAATATATTGGGCATTTCGCTCGCCCTGGGCCGTTCCTGCACAAACCAGTCAGCTCTGTCGGTTGGTTTCCACTAAGCGAGTTTTCGGACATGTGCTTGTCCCTGTACCCATCAGAGCTGTTCCAGGCACGGCGGACATTCGGAAAACTACCTAGTCAGAGCTGTTCCGAACAAGAGCGGCATTCGGAAACTAGGTAGTCAGAGCTGTTCCTAGCACGGGAGACATTCGGACGAGACATTTCACTCGGACGTAAATGCGTAGTGTCAATTTTTAGTTTGCCACCCGTAGGACGACACTTCCGACTTCCGGCGGGCATTTTTTAGTGAGGTTAGCCTTCCTCTGGTTTCGAGACACGTTAGACTGTTGTAATGTCACCCACATCTCAGCTGGTCAAGATAGAACGATCAACGATATCGTGGTCTGCCCTCAAGGGAAGGCAGGGGCAGACCATGGGCATTATCTCGCTATCCAAGGAGGCTTCCATAATTGCAGAGCCGGCACATATTGCTCTGAGACTGGGCTCACCCAAGGAGTTTCCACGTCCTGCTCATGGCTGCTTTAGTTCCTCACTTCCATGTGTTGGGCATCCCACTTGCCACTGATCGCTCAATCACACACCAGGAGCGGTCAGACTGCGAGTGACATCCACTCGGTAAGCTTTTGCTTGTGACTTCAGACCACGCAATAGGTTCGCTCGCCGTGCGTTCCATTTCGCGTTGATGAGACATTCTTCCACTTTTGTCTACACTCTCTATGAGTTAGATACAGACAGTTTCCGTAACCCTTCGACTGGGGCACTTTCCTGACTTTTTTGTACTCGCTCACGAGGTAGGCTACATGTGCTGCCGGCTCAGCACCTTACCTTCGTGCAGCAGTGAACGGGAAACGGCCAGGCCCCTTCATCCGGGAAACTCTCATATCCCCCAGCTGGGAGCCTTCGAACATGTATCAGACCTGAGCATGTAGCTTGCTCAGTATCATGTTTCTATTTTCCGGTAGACGGGTATCAGCCTGGCTCTAAGATCCGAGGGTTTGTAGCTTAGAGGCGTTCAGCCACAGCCCTCGACAGGGAGCCTTAAGAGTTTTGTCCGGACCAAGAAATTCTGCCTTTGTGCACCTCATTTAAATTTTGACTGCTATCCTCAGTCTATGCCTGCAGAGCAGCAGGTTGTGTCTCTCTTAGTCTGGTCCCTATCCCATAAGCTGTCCGATATGTAATTTTTCACCCATCGGCAAGCAAAATGGGGTCTATGGGACACGCAAGCTCCCCCACCACGTCAAGGTGGAGACACATCGGGGAGGTTCAGGTAAATGAGGACGGTGATCTGTGGAAAGAAGTGAACGCCTTCGCCGGACAAGACATATATATATATATATATATATATATATATATATATATATATATATATATATATATATATATATATATATATATATATATATATATATATATATATATATATATATTAGGGCTGCGACCGATTAATTTAAATTTAATAGTGAACTTTTGAAAAATTAACGATTAATTAATCGTTAATTTCGATTAAATCAAAACATTTATATTCACATAACTCACATTATAGTCGTATTTGTCGAAATTCGAAATAACACTGGATTGTCTTGTTCATATGTCATCTAATAACCAACTATGCAAACAGACGAGTATTTTTTTTTCCCGCGTTTCCATCCTGTTTTAGGATATTGCGGTCAACATCAGCATCTTTCAGCTGTATGTTGACTCCTAGGCTAGATTACGCTCATCAGCACGCCACGACTTTCTAAGCGACCGGCTCCATACTCTCATAAGTCACTGGCGCGACTCGAACCGCTTCCAATTCTCGTGCGCTCACGTCACCCAAGAGAGTATTCGGGGTTACTGAGAAAGCTGCTAACTCCTCGACCAGGGAGACCGGCAAACAGACGAGTATGTTGACAGTATTTGGTTCAAGTGACAAGCGCGTCTTATTAACAATATAACCAGCAGAGCTGAACAATCGTTCACATGAACTGAGGTAGCCGGTATGCACAGAATGGTCTTGGCAAAGAATGTCAATTTTGGATATCGATGTTATTAAGTTTCCACCATTGTAAAGGGTCAACCGATTCAGCAACTTTCTTCTCCATTTCAGACTCAATTAGCTTAATACTTTCTTCATTTGGTTTACATATCGTTGCATTGTCAATGTCAGTATCTTTCGTTGTAGCAGTCTCCATCTGCTCATCATGAACATGAACTGCTATTTGTTGTTCAATACGTGACCAAGTACGTTCTCTTGCATCTTTTGACAAACACTTCAGGTATTTGTAGCGTGGATCAAGTGCTGTTGCAATCTGTAGTATTTCAATACTTGTCATCTAGCTATACGTTCACTGAAGTCATTAATAGGTGCTGCCTTAAATTTAGCTATGTAGCCCGGATCATCATCGTGTACAGTCATATGCTTTGTCAACGATGATAGCAGTGGCAATACACAGTTACATGAAACATAATCTTGACCGCCAAGCAGGACCGTGTTCTGACAGAATAAGACCCAACCTTTTTTTCGAAATCTTCTCCCAATCTGAATCTGACAGTTTGGACCTTTCTATTGCTTCTTTTCATCTGACATGTAGACAGTTAATGCTTCTCTGACCTGTTGAAGACTGTAGCATAATAAACATACTGTTTAATCTTGTTGGTACATCTTGCTGCAGCTTACACAATGGTGACTCAGTACAATTTTGCAATTCGGTTGTGTTTGCAGCACTATGTTTAAAATGTCCTAAAATTTTTCGACATCTGGTTCATTTGTATAAGAAAAGTTTTCGATTGATCGTTAAAAAAAAATTAATCGTTAAAACAAATTAACGATTAATCGATTAATTAATCGTTAACTTCCGCAGCCCTAATATATATATATATATATATATATATATATATAGTTAACTGGCAGATATATAGACATGAAGACAGACAGGCAGATACAAGGGATTTTTAAATGAAAACCTTAAATGTTTTTGTTTTTTTTGGTTGAATATATTCTGAAAACGTAAAGCTTAAATGTATTATTTTTCGATGTAGTCATCACTGCGTTCAATGTAAGTCCACCAGTGGCGATAAAGTGCTTGGATTCCTGTAAATAAATCCGATCTGGGGTCACTAGTCGGTGTGCCTGACCTGGTCGTGAACAGTCTGTCACAGAAGACACGCCGTTTTGAAACTTCCTATTTCACTCTTGCTGGACTGACAGGCATGCATCACCATACTGGACCTTCATTCGTTGATGAATATTTATAGGTTTCACCCTTCACTGATAAAAAAAAAAGGATAACAGATCGCTGTTCCTCTTTGGTGTATGTCAAACGTGGGGTGGTCATCTTTGAATTGTTCCTATGAAGTCACCGTTTTCGTCTGCACCGTGATGTCACGTACTTGACGCCTCTGACATCCATAACAACAGTATTGACAGGTTACAAGACAACGGTATGGTTATTTTAATTTCTATCACCCTTTTAAGGTGTTCATTTGAAGCCCCCTCATAGATATATAGAAAGACAGACAAACATTCCGGCAGACAGACATATAAATAGATAGGCAAAGCGACAGGCAGGTAAACTTGCAGACATACATGCACCTTTCCGAGAGCTCTTTGTTTTTAATAAACTAAAGCTGGTGGCACAGTGGGTAGTATTTTTATTTTTATTTTTTGCGCTCGCTCGCTTTGAACTCCAGCGTAATTCATACACACTACTTCTAGTAGCACTGAACTGAATTTTGCTTTCCCTATTACTAGTGTTCCTCGCCATCAAGCGAACCCACTCCGACTTCAGAGGTACTTGTAGTTTACGTCCTCAAGTCAAGGACGAGACATCAACAATTTAGTCCAACTGTTTGTGCAGGGATTTCATCCGCTAGCTCGGCATCAGCATACCGGATGTTTAAGAACGCGCGTTCTTATCCATTCGGTCTTGCTGACCTCCTCATTGGTTAGTATAATTTCTCTAACGTAACGACCCCAATGTAATCACCAGCGGTGGTACGGGTTCTCTCCGACAAATATGGATGCTCACCAATCTGCGATCCAGCCTTGTTAATTCATCATCAACGTCATGTCCCATGCCGATTAGCCCTGGCACTCATCTCATCCTGGCAGTCATGGTTCATCATCTCATACAATTACTTAAGGCTTTGATGAGGCAAATGTTCTTATCGTGATTATGCCATGTAGGCAAGCCATTCAGGTATCCATCTCTTTGCTATCATTACGCTCTTGTCCATTAAGCTTTTACATTGTCACTAAGTTTTAAAGTTTGTTTATTGTCATAATACGTCCACGCAATGTTGACTGTCTACGTCTCATTTCTTTTATCAGTTAATGGGTTTCATATGTTTTCTTGATGGACTGTCTGTTTGGTTGTTTCTGTTTTTTTTCTTCTTCTTTCCATTCCGTCTGCCCATTAAATACTTTGAATGTGAATCTTCATTAGAAGCTAAATTTCCACCGCAGTTAGATGTTTCTGCATATTTGCTTATTGTCCATGACTCATTGCATCCATCAATCATGTGCCATGCCGGAAAGCGTGGACGGTCATGACTTGCAATTTCAATCGATCACCAGAGTCGTGGATCAGCTCAGTGTTCCTCTCTTGACCATGCCATATGGCCAAGCCATCCAGATATTTACTTCTCGGTCTTCCCCTTGGTCTGTTCCCTTCGATCTTGCCAGTTGTCACCAAGTTCTCCAGTTAATTTCTTCTCATAACATGTCCAAAAATGTTTGACTGACTACGCCTAATTTCTCTAATCAATTTACGATTTTCATTTATTTCCTGTAGTACTTGGTCATTGGTTTTTCTGTCTGTCCATGGTATTCTTTGCATTCTCCTCAGAAACCACATTTCTACAGCCATCAGATGTTTTCAGCATGACTGCTTGTAACAATATATGTTGGGGTAGGACGGAATATTGTCACACCTTTTAATTCAGGACCAGTTCTAGTCAGGCCACGGGTGTGGGTAGTTTCCCAACCCCTCAAACACCTGGACTCTTCTTCCCCCCCCCCCACTCACACTCGACCCAGGGACGTACCCTCTAAGGGCTCCGTCCAGACAATAAACTCAAGACAGGTGACGTCATAATTACATCACAACAGGTGTTTCCTACAACCATTTCCTGCTCTTTTGCCCATTCTACAAGTCTGTATCCTCTTTCCTTTCTCTCCCAAACAATGGTTTCCTACTGTGTATCCATCACCTTGATTTCCTACTTTTGCATTGAAATCACCTATTATGATGTTTAATTTTGAATGTTTTCATTTCTTTAAAGCTGACTGTATGTCATTATAAAATTACTCAACAATGTATTCACTGGATTCTCCTGTTGGGACATATATGTAAATAACGTTTATACTAAATGGTATGCCGCTTAATTTAACTAGTAGAACTCTGTCTGACACAGCCCAATATCCTTGAACAAATTTTGATTTTTGCCGATCCAAGATAATTGCTACCCCTCTTTGTCGATCTTCTCCTCCAGAATAAATAATCATAAAATCTTCATCTATCTTAATACCTGCTCCTGTCCATCTCGTTTCGCACATCCCTAATATATAAATTTTCTCTCTTTCCATTTCTTGTTTGATGTTATCTACTTTTTCGTCGTCGTTTAACGTCCTAACATTCCATGTTGCTAACTTTAATGTCTCTGTCCTTGTCTTGTGATCTGTACTTAGGCGAATCATAATGAATTAGGAACTTTTAAAGAAGGTAGTTTGCCGTTGCTTTCCTTCCTTGGCAGTGACCATACTGGTCGGTGACGCCAACCTTGGTCCCGTGAAAGAGATCTCCGGCCTACCGTCGCGACAGTTGAGACCATAACCAACAACTCTATCTGTCGGCTGCCCTGAAAATTTCGTCCATCACCTGCCTTCCGTGGCTTCTAGTGAACACTTCCAATAAACGAATACAAAATAACACTACATAATCCACAGGAAAACATATGCATACAACAGTATAATTTATAAATAGCACTTTAACACACTTGATCTTGCCAGAGGAGTGCCTGGGGGTTCATAGCAAACGTTAATTGGGGGTGTTTAGTGAAGGAAAGCCTGGCATATGATACCAAGGCGTCTGGTCGGAGAATAGAGTCAGAGTAGGTTACAGCACTGCTGCTGCTGCTGCTGCTGCTGCTGCTGCTGCTCCTCCTCCTCCTCCTACTACTACTACTACTACTACTACTAATACTACTACTACTACTACTACTACTACTACTACTACTACTACTACTACTACTACTACTAATACTACTACTACAAATGATATTATTGTACTTTTGTTCTTATTATTATTAGTATTATTATCATCATTGTCAATCCAGTTAAGGGACGACATAAAGCCGGCTCTGTACATCAGATGTTCACACAACCAGGAGATAATCAGCGTTTTTGATGATCTCACACTGTCCAGTGGCAGAATTAGTCTGGTCAGTTTCTGTTTGTCATTGGACATTTGTCAGTTTGTATTTGTTACTAGAGCAAAATATTTTCAGCCGACCAGTAGGGATCTGGGGTACGAGGAAGAGAACTGGTCATCCTATCTCATATGTCGTGACCTAGAATAAATGAAGGCATAACATTTCACACCCTGTTTTGTTACTAAAGATTTCTGAGTTTCAGTTTGTACTTCCTGTCTTTCAGTCTGTATTTGTTACTGCCCATCTGTCAATTTATATTTGGTACCGCCCATCTGTCAAAGAAACTTATATATACATATATAATTCCACACCGTCCATTTTCCTCCGACAGTTATTATTTTATCATACTGAACATTCATTTATTTCTGTAAAATGAGTTTTGAAAAGAGTTAACAAATATATGTCACTGTAAAGTGTCCTATGAACATAGTACTATACATACACATCAATTGG
>JACEFZ010025297.1:22500-25000 GCA_014155875.1 Cepaea nemoralis
AAAGCATATCAATCAATCAAAACAATTACCTGACCAACTCAACCAATAAGCCAACATAGCCAACCAAACCAATCAATCAACATATGAAGCAAACCAAATAATCATCTAAACCAACCAACAAATAAAGGAAAGCAATCAACAAATCAACCAACCAACAAAGCAAACCAATCAACACATCAACCAACCAACAAAACAAACCAATCAACAAATCAAACAACCAACAAAGCAAACCAATCAACAAACCACTCACACCAACCAACCAACAGATCAAATGAATCAACCAACCAACCAACAAAGCAAATCAATCAACAAATCGACAAATCAAACAATCATTCAAACCAACCAACCAAATCAATTAGCCGACCAACCCAACCAATTAGACAACAAAACCAATCAAACCAACTAACCAACCATCAAACAACGCAAACCAATCAATCAAACGACACAACCAACCATCGAACCTGACCACTCCAACCCATCTGATACATAATCAGCACACGGTGATGGGTACAATTATAGATATAAAAACTCAGACACGAAGCACCAAATAGTCAGCCAACCAAACCAAACCAATCAACAAAGCAAACTAATCTACCAATCACCCAAATCAACCAAGCAATCAAACCAATTAACCCAACAACCCAGCCAATTAACCTACAAAATAAATCAGTCAGCCAACCAACAAACCAAAGTAATTACACAAACCAACAAAGCAAACCATTCAACCAATCAACCAAACCAAACAATCATCTAAATCAACCAACCAACCAACCATCAAAGGAAACCAATCAACCAAACCAGTTATCGAAACACAACCAGTTAGACAATAAAACCAACCAAACCAACCAACCAACTATCCCAACCAATTAGCTAAAAATAAACCAAACAAACCAACCCACCAACTACTCACCAAAGAAAACCAATGGACCAATCAACCAAACCAAACAAGCAATCAAACCTATTAATCCACCAACTTAACCAATTAACCAACAAAATCAAATAAATAAACCAACCTAACCACTTCAACAAATCTGACATATAATTGGCACACATTGAAAGATAACATCATAGTGATTAACAACTCCGCCATGGAGCATCAACTAGTCAGCCAACCAAACCAACCAAGCAGCAAATCAGTCCAACCGATCAAACCAAACAATCATACAAACCAACCAACCAACAAAGCAAACCAATCAATCATACCAAATAATCATCCAAACCAACCAACCAACAAAGCAAACCAATCAATCACACCAAATAATCATCCAAACCAACCAACTAACAAAGCAAACCAATCAACCAAACCAAACAATCATCCAAACCAACCAACCAACAAAGCAAACCAGACAACAAATCAACTAAACCAAACAATCACCCACACCAGCCAACCAAGCCAACTATATTATAACTCCAGATGCACACTGATCCCCAGGTGATGGCCCAGTTGGACGCCGACGAGGCTCTGGCACGCTATCAGCTCAAAGTTGCCTTGTTTATCGCTGCCCATTTTGGCCACGTAGATCTAGCCAGGTGTGTCTTGAAGCAGGGCGTTCGCTCCGACGAACCGACTGGGTACCACCCGGCCAGGATGTGGTGTCAGGTAGGCAATCTGCTGTTGGATGTGTGTGATGTAGCTGGTCTCTCGATGGAACTGCTGGCGATTGCCACGATGGTAATGATGATAATAGTGGTTTAAAAACATGTTTTGCATATCCTTTACAGGACATCGCTGTCAACATCAGCATCTTTCAGCTGTATGTTGATTTCTTGGCAAGATTACGCTCAGTAGTTTGCCATTGCTTTCTGAGCGGCCGGCTCAGTTATCCCGCAAGTCACCAGCGGGGATCGAACCTACCCAGCTCTCGCCCCGCTACGAGACTCTGCGTGATAAACGGGATTACGGAGAAAATGTTGTAATCCCTCGGCCAGAGAGACCGGCGATAATAGCGGTAGCGATTATAATTATGATGTTTACGACGAGGAAGATGATGATGACACTAATGATTATCCTGTACACGATGGTTGTGATGATGATGATAATGCAGTGGTTGTGATGATGATGATTATGCTGATAATGTGGTTATTATTGTGATGATGATGATATTTGCAGGTATACATGGGTGATGATGTTGATGATGATGATTATTATCATGATGATGATAAAATGGTGGTAGTGATAATGCTTAATAAAGTGGTGGTTGTGATGATGATGATGATGATGATGATGATGATGATGATGATGATGATGATGATGATGATGATGATGATGAATTGTGGTATTGATGACGATGATGATAAAGTGGTGATAGTGATGATAAAGTGATGTTAGTGATGATCGATGATAAAGTGGTGATAGTGATGCTGAAAAAGTGGTGTTAGTGATGACGTATGATAAAGTGGTGTTAGTGATGACGGATGATAAAGTGGTGTTAATGATGACGGGTGATAAAGTGGTGTTAGTGATGATAAAGTGGTGTTAGTGATGACGGATGATAAAGTG
>JACEFZ010025297.1:30000-42500 GCA_014155875.1 Cepaea nemoralis
CGAAAGAAAGGACTCTTGTAAAGTACGGACCTGGAAAGAGTTCTCTCAAACGGAGAAGCTTCAACGCCGGGTCCCTGGTGATCCATGGAGTATTTGTAGATGGTTTTTCAAGAAGCCCAATGACTGGTAGATCAAAAATAGAGGTTCTCAAAGAAGAAAAAGATAACCAGGAGAAAGATATGCGTAGGTTGCGGTTTTCAGTGCCCGTAGGGGAACTTCTAGGCTCCACGGATGACCCAGAGCATTATTTCCGGTCCGTTCTAGCAGCTCAAGGCGCCAGGCTTCGACAGAGACCTGGGAAAAATTCTCTACGGTGGCACAAATCGTCAACTTCGTCGATGGTTTCGAAAGCCGGAAGCGTTGCCAAGGACTCGGGTAAGTTGGGTTTATCATAGAAGGGCATCTGCGTTTTATTTAGACTGTGCTAATCTTTCATCGTGCTCTAAAAGTTGCATAGAGTTTTTGAGTACTCTAAAGAGCACCAAGGTTTAAGTGATATAAATGTACGAGAGTTTCAGTGCTCGAAATGTACCAGAGTAAAGTAAGAGTATTACCGAGTTTGATAGCTCTAAAAGTAGCACAGTTTGAGATCTCTAAAAATAGCACAGAGTGTCAGTGCCCTAAAAGTATCACAGAGTTTGATTGTTCTAAACGTATTACAAAGTTTGAGTGTCTAAATGTATCACAGAGTTTGAGTGCTCTACAAGTATCATAGCGTTTGCGTGCCCTAATAGTATCACAAATTATCAGAGATCTGAAAGTATTAGTTTGAGTGTTCTAAAAGTAGCACAGCGTTTGAATGCTCTGAAAGTACCAGCGTTTGATAGCTCTAAAAGTATCATACAGTTTGAGTGCTCCAAAAGCCCCAAAACAATGTGTTCCTTTGAATTTAAACACAGAAGCCACAAACAATATGTTGCACGATTTATTGGCCTGGCATATTTCGCCGCATCTCGTCAGGAGCATACTCAAGAGTTATATATCACATGAAGTGAAAAAACAAATAATACGTTGTCTGAAATACTAAATACATAGTCGCTGATATTGTTAGAATTTGGAATATGCTCTCCCCGGGCTAATCAAAGATTTAAAATGAAGTCCTTCTGCGTGCTTAGAAATTACAAGAATCGCTTAACTGATAATGCCTCGATATATTTGAGAAATCGATTGTTGTTCTTCAAATACACGAAACAAAATGCCGTTTCTTTGTTAACTGTGATTGCTAATAAGCAAATGTTCCGTGGTGGCCGACTTCGACGTTTTATGACCTGTCGACTGCTCTTAACAGTATCTGAGAGCTAGGATATACCACCATAGCCTTATAACTCTGTAAAATTGAAATACAATCTGCTACTGCACGTAATTAAGGGTGGTCAGATACTCCTCGCAGGTAAGGCTACTGTGGAGGGCGGACGCGCCATGGACCAGGCTGACATTCTGAATGTTCTACGAGAAGTAAGACTTTTGCGAGAACCAAGTGATGACTGTGAATCTACAACCATGGCCAGACTTCGAGAACAGCAAATTAAAAGAGGGGTGACCAAACAAGAACACTACGCAGGAAGCCAAAGAAAATTGGTAAACCAACACAGAACTGGTGTCGTTAGCCGTTACACGCTGCGGGATTTGCTGACGAGGGGATCTGAGCACTTGTGGACTGAATGGTTCGATGTGCAAGTGAGGATGATCTGTCGACTAACTAACTAACTAACGAAGAGATAAGAGTCAACAATCACGAAGATGGACATAGAACATTGTAGACATCATGGGAACGAAGATTACCAGGATCAGATTGTTCTTCAAACTGATATCAACGTAACAGGAGAAGTTGGTCTGTGGGTATGAAGTGACTGATGAGTCCAGTACAAACATGACTAGATATTGGCATTGTGAGCTACGGGTGGCTTATGTCTGTCTCTCTGCCTGCCTGCCTGCTTGCCTGCCTGCCTGCCTGCCTGCCTGCTTGCTTGCTTGCCTGCCTGCCTGTCTGTCTGTCTGTCTGTCTGTCTGTCTAATGACTTCACTCACGCTCAGATGATGGCCTCTACAATGCTCAGAGATTAAAGGCCAAGACCAAAATTAGGAGGGTACTGATCAGAGAGTTGTTTTTTGCAGATGGTGCTGCAGTTACGACCCGCTCTGAGGAAGAATTGCAATGTCTACTATCTGCATTCTCCAATGCTTGTTCTGAATTTGGTTTAACAATTAGCAAAAAGAAGACACATATTATGTCACAAGGTGCACACGGGGTACCATCAATCTTTATTGACGACGCCGAACTAGAGATGGTAGACCATTTTACATATCTAGGATCAGTGGTAAATAGCAAATTATCCCTAGATCAGAAAATCAACATCCGGATTGGTAAGGCAGCAACAACAATGAACAGGTTAAGAAAAAGAGTCTGGGAGAATAAGAAGCTTACTGCCAAAACAAAAGTCCTTGTCTATCAAGCCTGTGTCCTTAGTACTCTTCTTTATGGCAGTGAAACCTGGACAACTTACTCACACCAAGAGAAACGTTTAAACAGCTTTCATATGCGGTGTCTGCGAAGAATTCTTGGTATTAAGTGGCAAGACAAAATCACAAATACTGAAGTATTGGAAAGATCAGGTTGTGTGACGGTTTATTCCATGCTCATTCTTCGTAGACTTAGATGGATAGGACATCTTAGGAGGATGGATGATGGTAAAATACCAAGGATATCTTTTTTGGTGAATTACAGATGGGTAAGAGATCTCAGGGTCGGCCTCTACTACGATACAAAGATGTGTGTAAGCGGGACATGATTGATACAGGCATTGATAATGCACAGTGGGAGCCGCTGAACGTGTTGCATGGAGGGCAAACATCAGAAATGGAATAAAGACAAAGGAGAAAATTATTGCAGATAAGTCACACACCGAGCGTGTGAGACGTAAGATGGTGCATGATGGTGGAAATTACCACGTGTTCACATGCACCCACTGTGGAAGAACATTTACAGCGCGAATTGGCCTTATCAGTCACATTCGCTACCGCCATAAGTAAAAGTTATTATGCCTTATTAAAGCACAAACTATCGTCTGTCAAGACGGAAAGGTGCCAATGATGATCTGTCTAAGCACCCATTCACCAATTTATCGGTCGACCCATCCATTCATTTTCTGTCCACGCATTCAGTTGCCCATCCATCTATTCATCTATCGAATAATCAGTTTACTCACCAACCCATCCATCAAGCAACCCACAAACCATCCACGAATCAAGCATGCGTATTTCTATGTGTTTTTACATTATGTCTACATATGAGTCTGCCCATGCGCATCTCTGTGTGCCCCACAATCATTAATTTGTCATGTGCGCACAACTATGAATATGAGTAACTGTACAATTATCTCGGAACAGTCATAAAGTCTGATGGGAAGTGCCCTGAAGAGATTATAACAAGAATAGCCATGGCGAAGATGGAAAACATACTGACCAAAAAAAAAAATGTCATTTGCAACGAGACAAAGAGTGTTGAGGTGTTACATATAACCTGTCTTTTTGTATGAAGCATGGACAGTGAGCACATAGGCTGAAAAACATCTGATGGCTGTGGAAATGTGGTTTCTGGGGAAAATGCGTAGAATACCATGGACAGACAGAAAAACCAATGACCAAGTCCTACAAATTAGAAGTAGACAGTCACAAAATTTTAGACACGTTATAAGAAGGAAAGATTTTGAGAACTTGGTGATAACTGGCAAGATCGAGGGGAAAAGAACAAGGAGAATGCAGAGAAGTAAAGACCGGGATGGCTTGACCACGTGGCATGGCCGAGACAAGAACACTGAACTGATCCACGACTCTGGTGATAGTGCTAGATGACGAAACATGACTTTTATCGGCATGGCATGTGATGATGATGAACGAAGACACAAAATATAGATTACTCAATTTGTTGCCTGTTATATTTCGCAACATCTCGTAAGTTACATACTGCAGAAAGTACACGACATAAATTAAAACAAGAAGATAAATCCGGCAAGCTAAAATATACAACAATAATGTTGTCTATTACGTTAATTTTAAACTGACTATCATCTCTCTTTGTGTGCACAAAGTTGGCTGTTGTAAACGAATGGCAATTGCCTCTGCCAGCTTTAACATGCGACCATTGTGTGTGTTAAAAACAATGCCGATGTATGTATACTGGAACCGGCATATCAAATGATAAATAAACAGGCTCTTTATAGTTAACTTAATCATAAATATTATACATAAATATTGATATTTGTATGCTGTTCTACTCTTTAGGTTACAACAAGCCAACTCGGCAAGTCAGACCACAGCTTAGCATCTCCAATTCTGAATCTTCTTACCCACGAGCGCCGTCGAGACTATCTGCAGTCTCTGAGACGCTTGATCACGATATGGTGAAACTTCCGCCCATCATGCAAAATATGCGCATGCAAACAATGTTCCAATCGCTGCCCGCTTGGAGCAGCGCAGATTTCAAAACAACAAAAAGTAGTTCTCTTAAATCTAAATTTGAATCGAATGGTGTATTAAGATATGAAGTTCCTAATTCATTGCCAGCTTTACTGAACCGACCACGAGATATAATTCCCGGAAATGTGCATATAGTCAAGGAGGCCACAACAAATGACACTTTATCTGAAACGATATTTTCAGAACAGATTAAAAGAGACAAGAATGTTTCTGAACGTAATACGTTGTCAGATCGAAGAGGATTTAAACAAAACCGCCACACAGTAGCTTCAGAAACACCAGCTTCCATGGATGATGTCTTCCTGGAGGAAGAGAGTTCTTCAGATTCAAAGAAACGAAAAAATCGTTCCTCAATTTCAGTTATTTCTTCTAGGATACCCTCGACCAGAAGCTCGGTGCCTCTCCCAGTCGCAACACACGAGCAGTCTCGCCGTCCGTTTTATTACCATCAGGGAGTACGCGAGGACGAGCTGATAGATGCGGCTATGGAACTTGTGGCTAAATACAAGGGCAATTCAAGTCGTGAGAGAGCCATTAAATCTTTGTCCCTGGCCAATTCTTTCTTAGAGATGCCTTGGTTGTGTAGAGTTAGGCTTGCACTGAATGTGACCAGGAGATCACTTAAAAGGAATCTTCTAGAAGTACACGAAGAGGGACAAGTTTAACTCTTTAACTGTTTCATCTCTAATGAATACTACTGTATAAGATCTTCCGGTCCAATATGGCGAATATGGTGTTGAGCTGTTGAGACCTCTGGAATGTTCTTTTTATTCTGGCTACGGTTTGCTTACGCATTTTCCTCATGTTGGACTGGTAATACATGGTTCCGTCGCCCAGCTACTGAGTTAAGTACGTCGAATGACACTGTGAGCTGTGGATGTCATATGGAATTCTTGTACATCTGCCCACGTTTGTTTGTATTGTGAACTGTATGTTCAGAAAAATGGCGCCGGGTAGTTATTGAACTAGCTGGTTTTGCCTTATGCAGTAATGTTTGTGCAACAGCTGGTTTTCCAGCGACTGCCGATTCCATCGACGATGAATTAAAATTTTAGTGGCCGGCTGTTGTGTTGACATTCTGGCAGCGGTCTTATGCGTGTATGCCTGTGCGTGCTGTTAGTTTGTTGGGACTTCAATCTGTTCAACTTTTCATAAGGAACAGTGAGGCACATATTGTGTGATATTCACTGACACAGGAACGGAGTATTATATGATGACTGTTTGTCGTGACGCATTGGGCATATATTGTTAGACCAGTATTTTTATAGACCAATGGGCACTCGGGTGGGGTTCGAATCCCATCATTTGCATACCCTGCTACTCCTCTCCAGGGCAGTTATAGTTTAGTGAAAGTTTGTAGCGTATTTCCTATTGTTTCAGTCGTCCTCTATGCTTCTTATCCATACAGTAAAAATTTAACCTAGAGTTAAATAATTTATGTTCGGTGTCTGGGTTTTTTCTTGATAACCATCACAGCTGGGTCGGCCCAGGTCAATTAAAAACATTCGAATCCTTCTCGAAACGGAACTCTAGTCCGGCAAGAGAGCTAGTTTAGCCAGTACGGAACCACAGCTGCCACACTACTGTATGCATGGGCATACTGGACATGAATTACGAAAGTAGATCATATTAAATACGAGAAGCAACACAAGTAGAAAAGAACTGAACACCTCAGCCATTTAATAATCAAATATGTTTTCTTCTCCTGCCCTTCTGTCCCTTATCTACCGATAGACCAAAGACACTCAACCAAATCGCGCCAAGCTGTCCTGTCGTCTGCTCATACCTGCCGTTACCTCCTTGTTCATCCCATATAATTCATCTTCGTCTCTAGTTCTCTTCTCTATGTGTGCCTGTTTCTTCCACTATTTCATTTCCCCCCATGCATTCCAGAATATTGACGTTGCATTCAGACTTTTAACCGGTCTCCCTAGCGTAGAATTTAAGGACGTTATTCTTATCCCGTATACTCTTATACGAAACACAGCTGCGCGAGATTTGGCAGCGGATAGCGTCGCGTTAGTTACTTACGTGGGTATGTGAGCCGGTCGTTCAGAAAGCAATAGCAAACTACTGAAAGTAAAACTTGCCAAGACTTCAACAGCAGCTGAACAATTTTGGTGTTGACTGCAGTGTCCTGTAATGGGTATGCGGGGAAAAAGTCAGACTTTTAACACAGTTTTTTTTAAAATCTAGCCTCAGCATTGTTTTTCATCATTTCTTGATACGGTTCACCCACCGTGTGCCGATTATACAATTATGGGTATAGCACTAATTTTTTTTTTATTTTTGCTTTCGTGTGAGTGAGTGTGGTGTCTGTGTGTGTGCGTGTGTGTGTGAGTGAGTGTGTGAGTGTGTGTGTGGGGGGGTGTGGGGTGTGCGAGTGTGTGCGTGTGTGTGT
This sequence comes from Cepaea nemoralis, assembly GCA_014155875.1. Taxonomy (NCBI): domain Eukaryota; kingdom Metazoa; phylum Mollusca; class Gastropoda; order Stylommatophora; family Helicidae; genus Cepaea; species Cepaea nemoralis. The sequence goes on from JACEFZ010025297.1 coordinate 36,878, forward strand.
GTGTGTGTGTGTGTGTGTGTGTAAAATATTATGTCCCTTGAATTCAAAGGTTTTGTATGCTAAATATTATGTCCTTTGAATTCAATGATTTATTACGTTAAATATTATAGCCATTGAATTCAATGTTTTTGTATGTTAAATATTATGTACTTTGAATAAATTGTTTTTGTATGTTAAATATTATGTCCCTTGAATTAATTGTTTTTGTATGTTAGACATTATGTCCCTTTAATTCAAAGTTGATTGTTTGCTCAACCTGTAGGTTATTTTCCATTATCCCTAACCCGTTCAACATCTTAAGTGAATTGATCATTAGGGCCCTTCCCAGCTTCAGATTAATAATCCTGTGACCGATTTAGCCACATTTCGGAACAATAATTAGAAAAGGGCCGGTCTCTCTGGCCGAGAGGTTACACCACTTTCTCCGTAATCCCGTTTATCACTCAGAGTCTCGTAGCGGGCGAGGACTGGGAGCGGTTCGTCCCCCGCTGGTGACTTGCGGGATAACTGAGCCGGCCGCTCAGAAAGCAATGGCAAATTACTGAGCGTAATCTTGCCAAGAAATCAACAGACAGCTGAAAGATGCTGCTGTTGACAGCGATGTCCTGTAAAAGGATATGCGAATATTTTTGTTTTAATTAGAAAAGGATTGTTGTCCATGGGAGGATTTGTCTAAATAGAATAAATAATTATGCTCATTATTATATCCCTTGAATGCAATGTCTTTGTATGTTAAACATTAGGCTAAAGTTACTTGCATACCCTTTTTTACAGGACGTCACAGTCAACCCCAGCATTTTTTAAATGTTTATGATCTCTTGGCAAGTTTACGTTCAGTAGTTTGCCATTGCTCTCTGAACGACCGGAACCCATACTATTTTATTTTAAAACCTCAATGCAAGGCGGTCTGCTGCCAAATCGACAGTAGCTTGTTTCTAACGCGGTAATGCTGGGATTACGAACTGCATCCATAAACCCTTCGTTATGGAGACGGACATATGACTATGTTACATACTCATCATCATCATCATCCAGTGCCTTCTCGGCTGGCGTGGGCGATCATGCCTCTCCGCAAATTACTATCTCCGACGTCACGGGTCAGTTTATGTGTTGACTCCCTTCCATGCCATGACACACGACTGTCAAGAATCTTCTCACACTATCTTCCTCTATCTCTCTTTCCGCAAATCTTTCTGGTTGTCACAACATGTTCCAGTTTGTGTCTTCTCATAACGTGGCCAAAATACGATGAATGCCTCTTTCTGATGTTTGTGATAAGTTGCTTTGCGACTCAGATTCCATTAAAACGTCCAGATTGCTCACTTTGGTTGTCAAATTAATTTTCAACATTCTTCGATAAACCACATCTTTAAGGTTTCCATGGATTTGTTTTCGTCTGTTTACTCATTGTTCGGGATTCGCGGCCGTATGTTAAACTTGGTTCTATGTAACATGCACAAACTCTTTTTCTAACTTTCAAGGACAATTACTTTTTGCACAAAACGTTCTTCATTCGATAGAATGCAGTGTTGTTGTCCTATTATGTTCTTTATCTCAGTGATGCATCTTCCATCTGATGCCATACATGTGCCTAGATAAGGTTATATATCATGCCCCTTTTCTTCGATGTCTTTGTATGTAATATATTATGTCCCATGAATTTAATGTGTGTGTATGTTATATGTTATTTCCCTTGAATAAATGTTTTTATTGTGTTATATCCCTTGAGTTGAATGTTTTGTGTATTATGTATCTTATGATCCCAGAGTTCAATGTATGCGTATATCTTGCCCGTCCAGTTGAATGTCCGTGTGCTATTCCCTTCAGTTGAACGCATTCAGACAAAACTTCCTATGAAATTATTGTATGTGAAAACGTCGTCTATTGTCTTTGAGTAAATATATAGGTGCCGTTATGAAAACAAAGTCATCGTTTTTCATTGTTAAACCATTGATCACGTTATTATAATTTGCTGTTTATTGCCCACACAAATCAGGTTGTTGGTCTGATCAATACATAACTGTGATGCGTCTCCTCATTGCTAGTCACGTTAAGTAATGTGGACGTCTACTTTTACCACAGCAATAAAATGATAAACTTTTACATGGGCGTCAAACATGTGTGTTCACCGCAAGGTGCGAGGTGTTGACAAAAAAGGCATATAAAGACGAGGAGCAGACACTGCATAGGCAGGACCCGCGAAGGTAAAGCATGGCGTATGAGTGCATGAGTGTGTGTGCGCGCGCGTGTGCGTGTATGTTTGTGTAGCGGGACGTGGGGGGAGGGGAGGCACCAAGTTTCTATCTCTCCCTACAAATTTGTCTCACTTGGGCTTTACTGCTCCTTAACTGACTTTAAATCTGTTCTCATTCTAACGATCCTCGGGAAGGATGGATATGAACAGAACTACTAGGGGGATTCAAATACAAATCTTAAAAGTGTGATAGACATTATAATAACCATGCCATTGTCTTGTAACCTGTCAAAATTGTGGCTAAGGATGTCAGTAGTCTTAAGCACGTGACATCACAGTTCAGGCGAACAGCGTAACATCATAAGGACAGTTTAAAGATGACCGCCCAAATGTTGACATGCACCACAGAGGGGCAGCGTTCGACTTTTTTTTTTTATCAGTGAAAGGGTGAAACCTAAATAAATTCATCGGCGAATGAAGTTCCAGTATGGTGATGCATGCCTGTCAGTCCAGCAAGTGTATGAGTGAAGTAGGAAGGTTCAGTATGGTGATGCATGCCTGTCAGTCCAGCAAGTGTATGAGTGGAGTAGGAAGGTTCAGTATGGTGATGCATGCCTGTCAGTCCAGCAAGTGTATGAGTGGAGTAGGAAGGTACAGTATAGTGATGCATGCCTGTCAGTCCAGCAAGTGTATGAGTGGAGTAGGAAGGTCCAGTATGGTGATGCATGCCTGTCAGTCCAGCAAGTGTATGAGTGGAGTAGGAAGGTCCAGTATGGTGATGCATGCCTGTCAGTCCTAGCAAGTGTATGAGTGGAGTAGGAAGCTTGAAAATGGAGTGACTTCTGTGAAGAGGTACAACAGGTGGTACATGAGTGGTTATACACGTGACCAACAGAATTTGTTTCTACATGAATCCAAGCACTTTATCGGAACTGGGGAACTTGTATTGAACGCAGTCGTGGGTACATCGAAAAATAATAATGTGTTCTTTATTTTTTTAGAATATATTCACCCAAAACAAAACCACACAATAAATTAAGATTATCATTTGAAGACCCCTCGTATCTTCTCATTCTAACAATCCTTGGGGAAGATGGATGTGGACTGAACTACGTCTGTATTTCTGCATACGAAGTAGGCTTCAACTAGGTTTGATGTAATATGTATTTCTGCAACTAAAACAATGTTGAATCTCATATGCCAGTACGTTGCGATCAAGCCTAACATCATATTAATTTCTTAGGTAATTTTACGTTCAGCAGGAATTAGGAAATTACAGGAAGTCTAGGTCTGAAACCAGTCATTCACTTCGTTAACAGATGGATATGTCGTCAAATATAACCTTCCATATGGACAGAAGGATGACATATCGCTATACTGGGACGATCGTGATTTTTGTTTTGTGTCGTAGTATCTTCCGCAGTTGCAATGCTTGATGAATGGACATTTGCATGACAATAATTGTTCCCTTGATTTGTACCATGTTTGGTCCAGACCTACTGTTTGTTCAGCACCGAATCGGTTAAAGAACAATAGATTAGATGGTTTGACCTCCTCACAAGAATATTTTGGTAACATCTGCCACAAAGAGCCACATTTAATCAAATATGATGGATACAGAGCAGGGGGAAGACCACGTAACAGATGGAGTGTTGATATCAAGAACAACCTTAGAGAAATGAAAACTAAATTAGAAAGAACAATAGAAAGAGCGCATACAAGATCTGTACATATCTCCACCCCCGCTACTACCCCCACCCCCAACACTTCACTAAGGTAAATGGAGGAAGAAAAGAAAAACAGTTTGCCCTTGCTGTCTGAACGAGAGGCAACATCATTTAAGTCCCGCTGATCCATGTAGGAAACGATCGCACTATCATTCCGAAGAGCACCGGAATTTTAACACAGATAGAGAGCCATTGTATCCTGTCAGCCAGGTTGACCTCTATTTATATAACTGTTGTTAGCCAAGTTAAGTCCTGTGGACATTTATTTTTACCACAACAATAAAATTATAAACTTTTACATGGGCATAAAACTGTGGTACCGCAAGATGTAAGATTGAAAACAAAAACGTCATATAAAGACGAGAGGCAGATACTTCATCGGCAAGACCTCTGAAGGCATTAAGTTGTGGGGGGGGGGGGGGGGGGGGGGGGGGGGGGGGGGGGGGGGGGGGGGGCATTGAAGACCATCGAGACAACTGGAAAGATCAATGGGAAAAGAGACAGGGGTAAACCAAGAGCAATGATGCTGGATGGACTGAGACATTGGCACGGAGTAATATCATCAGCATAGTTGATCTAGAACACCAAAGACCGAGATAGGTTGAGAGACAAGAAAGCTTACGCCAGCTGGCAGGGCAGTTGATGATGATAACTTCTCTACTGTTATGACTATCTTCATTTATATTAACGGGTAATGGTTCTGTAGTCAAAGTACGAATCAAAATATTATCATCAGCATGTGTCATGTCGATAATTGTGAGTCTTCATGTGTCGCCTCTCATACGATCACAAGAGTTCCGAATCAGGTCCGTCTTCTTGTCATTATTACAGCATAGGGTAAAGTCATCCAGATATATATCCAACTGCCCTACACTTGTTCTTTTCCCATCAAGTTTGCCAGTTGTCTACTAGCTTTTCAAGATTACTTCTCCTCATAACATGCTCACCAATTCTCGACTGTCTATGTTTTATTTCTTGAGTCAGTTTACGGTTTTCATTTGTTTCTTGTAGGACCTTCAGTTTCTTTCTCTGTGCATTCACGGTATTCATGCATTTTCCACAGAGATCAAATTTCCATTGCCATTAGATGTTTCTCAGCTTGTCTGATTATTGTCCATGTTTTACATGCCTACCATAGTATTGATTATATATAGCACTTCAACACTCTTTTTCTCGTTACAGTTAACATCGTGTTATTGGCCAGTACGCTTTCCATCTTGAAAAAGACAACCTTTTCCATGGCAACCTTGTTATAATCTCTACAAGGCAACTTCCGATCAGATGTTATGACTGTTAAAAAATAATTGTACTGATTTAAGAATTGTCCATTTACTTGGAAGTTACATTGTGTTATTGTTTAACCTCTTTGGACAACCATTATCTCTGCTTCTTTAAAATTAATTATAACCGCATTTGTTCACTGTGTAACAAAATGTTGCAGATCCTGTAAAGTTTTCACATGTTCACTATATGGTACAAAAATTATCTAGAGACATTAGCATCCCTAGCGGCTTGCTGAGTGGCTAGAACGCCGGATTCTCCCTCAGGAGACCCGGGTTCGAATCCTCGGGAAGGTGTGGAGATTTTTTCTGTCGGGGGAAAAAGAAAATCCTAACCTGCACAGTTCGCGGCGACTGCACTAGCCACGAGGCCTTAATTCCTCAGGCTCAAAGACACCCCCCCCCCCCCCCTTCCTGCCATA
>JACEFZ010025297.1:47500-112500 GCA_014155875.1 Cepaea nemoralis
TCACGTGGCCAAATTATCCAGATATTTTCCTCTCGGTCTTCCCCTTGGTCTCTTCCCTTCAATCTTGCCAGTTGTTGCCAAGTTCTCCAAGTTATTTCTTCTCATAACATGCCCACAAATTTTTTTTCCAGTTTTTTTGTTTTCAATTTCATCATATTTCATCAGTTTACGCTCTTCATTTGTTTCTTGGAGGACGTGTTCATTGATTTTACTGTCTGTCCATGGTATTTTTTACATTTTCCTCAGAAACCACATTTCCACAGCCGTCAGATGTTTTTCAGCTTGTTTTTCAGGATGTACTACAGACTAATTAATGTCTTCCCATGATGTACAATAGACTAATGTCTGCCCAGGATGTACTACAGACTAATTTATGTCCAGGATGTACCATAGACTAATGTCTACCCAGGATGTACCACAGACTGGTGTCTGTGCAGAATGTCCCATTGACTAATGTCTTCCCACATGTCCTGCAGATAGTGCTTTGCTTGCTTGTGTTCGCTGGCTGTGAACTCCAGCGTGAAGTCCTGTATGTCGGATGAATACATCCTGTTGTCCAACATCAGTGTGATGTCATACCGGACTGAGGTTTGCGTGAGTATCCGTTGTCCCATGTCTAGCTTATTGGTGTACATACTGGTGGTTCCTCGTCGTGCACGCAGATACTCTCCGACTTCAGAGGAACTGCAGATAGTGTTTGTTAGCCCTGGGTATCAAACAGATTAATGCTGTCCAGGATGTACTACAGACAAATTAATGTCTGCCCAGGATGTACTACAGACTACTTTATGTCCAGGATGTACCACAGACTAATGTCTGCCCAGGATGTACCACAAACTAATGCATGTCCACGATATACCACAGACTAATGTCTGTTCATGATGTACCACAGACTAATGCCTGTCCAGGATGTACCACAGACTAATGTCTGCCCAGCATGTGCCACAAAATAATGCCTGTCCACGATATACCACAGACTAATGTCTGTTCATGATGTACCACAGACTAATGCCTGTCCAGGATGTACCACAGACTATTGTCGGCCCAGGATGTACCACAGACTGATGCCTGTTCATGATGTACCACAGACTAATGCCTGTTCATGATGTACCACAGACTAATGTCGGCCCAGGATGTACCACAGTCTGATGCCTGTTCATGATGTACCACAGACTAATGCCTGTTCATGATGTACCACAGACTAATGTCGGCTCAGGATGTACCACAGACTGATGCCTGTTCATGATGTACCACAGACTAATGCTGGCCCAGGATGTACCACGAACTAATGTCTGTCCACGATATAACACAGACTAATGTCTGTTCATGATGTACCACAGACTGATGCCTGTTCATGATGTACCACAGACTAATGCTGGCCCAGGATGTACCACGAACTAATGTCTGTCCACGATATAACACAGACTAATGTCTGTTCATGATGTACCACAGACTAATGTCTGTTCATGATGTACCACAGACTAATGTCTGTCCACGATATACCACAGACTAATGTCTGTTCCTGATGTACCACAGACTAATGTCGGCCCAGAATGTATCACAGACTAATGTTAGCCCAGGATGTACCACAGACTAATGCCTGTCCATGATGTACCACAGACTAATTCCTGTCCAGGATGTACCACATACTAATGTGGGCCCCGGATGTACCACAGACTAATGCCAGTCCAGGATGTACCACGAACTAATGTCTGTCCACGATATACCACAGACTAATGTCTGTTCATGATGTACCACATACTAATGCCTATCCAGGATGTACCACAGACTAATGTCGGCCCAGGATGTACCACAGACTAATGTTGGCCCAGGATGTACCACAGACTAATGTCCACACCAGGATGTACCACACCAGTTGTTATGCAGGATGCTTCACAGAATAGTGTCTGGATGTCCCACAGACAAGTATCTGCTATTGATATCTCATAGCCTATTGTCTGCCAATGATATCCCACAGACAAGTATCTGCTACTGATGTCTCATAGCCTATTGTCTGCCAATGATATCCCACAGACAAGTATCGGCTACTGATGTCTCATAGCCTATTGTCTGCCAATGATGTCCCACAGACAAGTATCTGCTACTGATGTCTCATAGCCTATTGTCTGCCAATGATATCCCACAGACAAGTATCTGCTACTGATGTCTCATAGCCTATTGTCTGCCAATGATGTCCCACAGACAAGTATCTGCTACTGATGTCTCATAGCGTATTGTCTGCGAATGATATCCCACAGACAAGTATCAGCTACTGATGTCGCATAGCCTATTGTCTGCCAATGATGTCCCACAGACAAGTATCTGCTACTGATGTCTCATAGCCTATTGTCTGCCAATGATGTCCCACAGACAAGTATCTGTTACTGATGTCTCATAGCCTATTGTCTGCCAATGATGTCCCACAGACAAGTATCTGCTACTGATGTCGCATAGCCTATTGTCTGCCAATGATGTCCCACAGACAAGTATCTGTTACTGATGTCTCATAGCCTATTGTCTGCGAATGATATCCCACAGACAAGTATCTGCTACTGATGTCTCATAGCCTATTGTCTGCGAATGATGTCCCACAGACAAGTATCTGCTACTGATGTCTCATAGCCTATTGTCTGACAATGATGTCCCACAGACAAGTATCTGTTACTGATGTCGCATAGCCTATTGTCTGCCAATGATGTCCCACAGACAAGTATCTGTTACTGATGTCTCATAGCCTATTGTCTGCCAATGATATCCCACAGACAAGTATCTGCTACTGATGTCTCATAGCATATTGTCTGCCAATGATATCCCACAGACAAGTATCTGCTACTGATGTCTCATAGCCTATTGTCTGCCAATGATGTCCCACAGACAAGAATCTGCTACTGATGTCTCATAGCCTATTTTCTGCCAATGATGTCCCACAGACAAGTATCTGCTACTGATGTCTCATAGCCTATTGTCTGCCAATGATGTCCCACAGACAAGTATCTGCTACTGATGTCTCATAGCCTATTGTCTGCCAATGATGTCCCACAGACAAGTATCTGTTACTGATGTCTCATAGCCTATTGTCTGCCAATGATGTCCCACAGACAAGTATCTGTTACTGATGTCTCATAGCCTATTGTCTGCCAATGATGTCCCACAGACAAGAATCTGCTACTGATGTCTCATAGCCTATTGTTTGCCAATGATGTCCCACAGACAAGTATCTGTTACTGATGTCGCATAGCCTACTGTCTGCCAATGATGTCCCACAGACAAGTATCTGCTACTGATGTCTCATGGCCTATTGTCTGCCAATGATGTCCCACAGACAAGTATCTGTTACTGATGTCTCATAGCCTATTGTCTGCCAATGATGTCCCACAGACAAGTATCTGTTACTGATGTCTCATGGCCTATTGTCTGCCAATGATGTCCCACAGACAAGTATCTGTTACTGATGTCTCATAGCCTATTGTCTGCCAATGATGTCCCACAGACAAGTATCTGCTACTGATGTCGCATAGCCTATTGTCTGCCAATGATGTCACACAGAGTCTGCCCAAGATGGCTCAAAGTAATGTCTACGCAGGAGTGTCGCCATCCACCTTTCTGTCATAGAACTAAGCATATTACTTTTTTTCATTTTGTTATGTGTTCCATGTCTTTTCCAAAGATTCAGCATGTGACACTCTATTGACATCTTTTTGAAAACATCCCCACAGCATACATTCAGTCCTGAGCTTAACGTACTATGGTGCACGCGGGAAAACAGCCTTGCAAATGGAAAAAACACTGGCGCTAACTGCTATGCATGGAAATAGTATTCACACAGCCTACCATCAGCTGATACAGAAGGTAGCAACAAGTAACAAGTATAGATCTGTGCTCGTTGGTTTGTATTGTGAGCTGTGTGTTCAGAAAAATGTCGGGCGGCCGGAAGCTGTACCATCTTGTTTAGCCTTATGCAGTGGTATATGTGCAACTGCTTTTATTTTGGTTTTGTTTTGCATTGACTGCCACTTTCATGGACTATGAATTGTAATTTTAGTGGCGGACTGTTGTGTTTACATTCTGACAGGGGCGTTATGTTTGTATACCTGTGCGTACTGTAGGTTTATCAGGACTACTGTCTGTTCCACTTTCACATGTGGAACATGGGATACACATGGGATAGTGAGGAGCATTTTGTTTGATATTCACTGGCACAGAAACGGAGCATTATTTTAAGTGGACACCGACTAAATACTAACGACAAACAAGTAAACATTCCTCCGTTTCATGACATGAGACGCATAAGGTTTACAATTAGAGAGGGAATCAAGGTGGCGCAGTGGCTAGCACACTTGCCTGCCTGGTGAGCATGTTTTCAAATCCCGTTGAGACAGTAACAATTTTCTTTTTATTTGACTTGGACTTTCAGGTCGATTTAGTCTAAAATATCAGGAAATGTTCTAGACAAATAAAGGCGCCCTGTGTTGTACTGATCATAACATCAGTCGAGTAGCCATTAATCTATAAACAAGCGGGCCTAGCGCCTCAGAATGTCCCATGGCCTAGGACTCATGTTCGCACCACGAGCCGCATTTAGGGATATGATGCTAGCCACACGTTGTTTACACTCATCGGCACTCTCACTATCGGTGGCCTTTACTTCGAGGGAAAGTTTTCTGGTGGCCATTTTAGACTGGATCCATATGCATGGCCAAGAGGGCCGGGCTAGAGAATTACAGACAGAGATGAAACACACCATGAAGACATAGATGGAGCTGTAGGATATAGCAGCAGACTCAGAAGTCGGAGTGGGTTCGCCTGATGGCGAGGGACACTGGTAATAGTGAAAGCTAATCCACAATTAAATATCATTCCAGTGCACTAGAAGAAGTAGCAAGTGTATGGACTAAGCCTGAGTTCAAAGCAAGCGATGTACAAATATAAAGGATATCTTGGCGTTAATTGGCTGAAGGCTATCCTTAAATGGAGGATAACTAACAGAAGAAGATGGTGCATCTAGGTTGTGTTTGCTAAATGTGGGAAATTAAAACAAACATGAAACGTTGGTTGGTACTCGGGAAGTGCTGTGAAGTATCTTCGGGGCAAAATCTCTTGTATATATTATTATATATGGCCCAGCTGTTTACGCTGTAGACATATAGAGGTTAACATCCATTAACAAGCGGTTAACAAATGAAGCGGTCGACTTCATTGCACCGGGTTTTATTCCATATGGCTCGACCTCTTTCCGATGTCTTTTCATTTTCTGTTCACACCTGTCCATGATATTATCAATATTTTTTCTCATATCACTCCACGATATTATCAATATTCATCTGATATATGCCCACGATATTATCAATATTCTTCTCATATCTGTCCACGATATTATCAATATACGTCTGATATATGCCCACGATATTATCGATATTCGTCTTATATATGCCCACGACAGTATCGATATCCGTCTCATATATGCCCACGACAGTATCGATATCCGTCTCATATATGCCCACGATATTATCAATATTCGTCTTATATATACCCACGATATTATCAATATTAGTCTTATATATGCCCACGACATTATCTATGATATGCTCATACCTCTCCACGATATTATTGATATTCTTCTCATATCTGTCCACGATATTATCAATATTAATCTTATATATGTTCACGATATTATCGATATCCGTCTCATATATGCCCACGACAGTATCAATATTATTCTCAATGTGTCCCTGATATTATCAATATTCTTCTCAAAAACAACATCTCAATTGACTGGTTTCCCCACTGATGTATTCTTTAAAAATTGTCCGGGAGGGGGGGGGGGGGTGTAGGACTGAGTGGTCTCGAGGCATGGTGTCCGCATCGAGAGCTGAAGGTCCCGGGTTCAAGTCCCGGTGAGTGCCGGGATTTTTTCACGTGGACTTCTAGTAACAAAATCTCCCCTGGTCTCTGGGTAGTGAGATTGGACGCCCGCGTGTATTGTTGCACACGCAAAAAATCTCTTGGCAGTTGGAAATAGAAAAAGAGTAGCCTAACGGCACTGCCAGGGCAAAATTTCGAGTTAAACGTCTAGCCAAAGTATTTCAGGATCCTAGCCGGTGCTACGACATTCGTGCACTGAGATGAGATTCTCCAGAGCCTTGAGTTATGGGTAGACGGAGCACTTATGCCCATGTGCCGTGATGTTGATCTGTCGACTAAACTAAAACTAAACTGTCCGACATTCAGTTGTATACTTAAGAATGTTCCACGCACAACTGTTCACAGGGCGGATGTATATCCTTGTCGCGATATTGCGCTGTCACTAAATGAATCTGGGAATTTGAACAATAATGTGACAGAAAATTCGTAGAATACTGCGGGCGATGAAAACTAAAATAGACAAGATTTGAACATTAAGCAACAAAGAGTATAGGAATGGCCAAAACTGTTTTAAATACCATGTATAAAGATATAGAGATATTAACAATGCATTAAACATGAGAATTGTCAAATGTTGTGTATAGTCGATACTACTATACGGCGCTGAAACATTGACAATGGACAAGCAATTAGAACAGAGGTCCTGGAGATGTGGATATGCAGAAGAATTTGTCGTATTTTATGGAAACAAAAACAATCAAATGCGGATGTTTTAGAAAAACTGAGAATGAAAAGAGTGTAGATGAAAGAAATTAAAAGAGGTAAGTGAAAAATGTCTGCCTCGTTGACAGACATAACACACTTATAACAACCATACTAGAGGGCAAGGCTGAAAGCATGCTTTTGCAAGAGGCAAATAATGATACAAGTGGGAAGGTAACATGAAGAAATGAACGAACAGCAATCTGAGAGAACTTACAATCAAGGCGAGCGACAGAAAGTGTTGGAAATCCTTGCAGCCAACCTTCACTGTTGAAACGCACATGACTGATTGTTTGACAGAAGTGAATAAGAAACATCCTAGTGAATATGTATTTATTTAGCAAAGATATATGTAAAACTTCTTTAAACACCTGACTCATTTACATGTTTCTTTCCACAGATGACATCAAGTAAAGTCGAATTACTCACGGCCAACGCTCTATTTATGAACGGCAGCTACGCAATATTGCCCGCGTTTGCCAACATGGCCAGGAACCACTATTTCAGTGACACGTTCCACCTTGCTCATGTCACTCCAGAGAGAGCAATCAACGACTATGTTGCCAAGAAGACACATGACAACATCAGGGAGATTGTTGCCAAAGGTTTGTCATTTCTATTGTTGTCTATTATGTTGCTTATATTGTTGTGTGTTGCCTAGTTGACCATGTACTGGCTTTCTGTTAGCGCCGAATGTTAGGCGGCGTTCATCTAACCGGACACCCCACATAGAACCAATGGCGTCTGGTGGTGGAGCGCTAATGCGAGGGTACAACACTGATCTTGGTGCTGTGAAATGCAACTTTAAAGATTATACATATAATGTTCATTCATTCAGCAGCATGTCCTTTGCTCCCATAACAACCTTCCGGAAAACTTCTCGATCACAAACAAGATGTCCCGCGTCTGATACACCCATCTGGAGATCATCCGCCACAACCTGCACCCATCTTCTCTTTGGCCTTCCTCTTCCTCTTTTCCCAGGCATATACCTCTCCATTACTGTTCTCTCCAAATTTTCATGACGTTAAATTTTATTTGTTTTATCGTCTTTAACAGCTAACTTTCTTCAATATTCAGCTCTTGAAGTATGGTTGCATTCGTGTTTTTTTCTTTATGCAAGATATTCTTAGAACTCGTCTATAACATTTATATTTTACGGCATTTATGTGCTGTTCAGTTATACAATCATATATACAAGTAATTACATGTCATAGTAGGGCAGATCAGACCCTATGTCTTGTTCGGCAACTGGTCTAGGATCGAAGCTTCGACAGGCGGATAGTAAGAGCATTGCTTTGCTGATCCGGCAGCTTCTGCAGCTTGTCTTGTTAGAGATGTTTTGGTGCTACCTTTCCTCTGGAGTAAACTAGACAGGCCGAGAGAGGGAGCAGTACATGCTCTCTTCAGTTCAGCCCGGACTTTGGGCTATGGAGGGGTTATTACGCGTTTTTTGTGAAAGCACGATTTAAATAAACTATCGCCTGTCAAAGCGGCAAAGTGCCAGTAGAAAGCTGACCATACTTGTTGTTGTCTTACAGTTTAATTCTAACACTAATTGTTCACTGTGTACAATAACTACGTCCACTCTATGATCATATCATGTTCTATGTATGCTAGAAATCTGTATCATCTCCATATTTTTTTTATGGAGGCTGCACCGGCAGATGAACAGAAAGGCGATGACTTGTAAACATGGTACCGTTTATGATGATAACACCCGACCTATGACAACTGACCAGAACAAAAGGGAGGCTTTTCTTGCACGATTTTAAGACAGACAGATCAGCAAGATAAAGCCATTAGAGATATGGTCAAAGAAGCCTTGACACCGGTCACTAGGAAAGAGGACTGTTAGGTTACGGTGTAGGATATTAGGCGGGTACTGAAGTGGGATAAAGTCACAGTGCCAGGACCAGATGGGGGTGAGGTACACCCATATGAGTAACATGAATGATTGGGACTTGGAGGAGATGGCTCATTGTTTCAACCTGAGCATTAATAAGGCTGAAATACCCCACAATTGGCTGCACAGCTACCTGGTCCCACTCTCAAAGCCAAGTAAGGATCATTCCAGACTTAATGGATACCGAATCATAACCCTGCAAAACAAGTATGGCAAAATTCTCGAAAAGATAGTAGCACGCAGGCTCCAGCGACACTTGGAAAGTCGTAATCTGCTTCCCAAACGGCTCGGGAGTTACCGGCATGGGAAGGACAACTGGGCCAATGCGGCAACGTTTGCATTTGATGTCCACGAGGGCTTCCAGGATAAACAAGAGACAGTTACGGTAGCTCTTGACCTGGAGAATGCCAATAACAGGGTCAGGTATGATCGGTTGATATACACACTGTTGGACATGGAGGTCGGCCCTTGCCTTGATGAGTTGTCTTCTATGAGCGTAAAGTTGCACTGCGTATGGGTTCCTGGACTTCTGACCCATGTATTATTACACCTGGGTTGCCACAGGGATCTGCCTTGTCCCCAGAGATCTTTAGTGTCTACACCAGCAAAATCGCAGCTATTGAGACACCAGGCGTGGGTAGAATCTTGACACTTACAGATGATGTGCTTGTGTACAGACAGGGCAGAGACAGGGCCTGTCTGGCGAAAGACCTAAAGGTGACAGTAAACAGGGTGGCGGAGTAGTGCAGAGACGCAGGAGCCATTATAAACCCAGACAAGGCATCGGTTGTGTGGTACTCCCTGGATAACCGGATCGTCAAGGCAGATGTCCCAGGCATTATATTGAATGGATGTCCTCATAATAAAGAGAGTAAATTGAAGTACTTGGGTTTCACCTTTGACAGGTGTTTGTCTTTTAAGGATCATGTGGAGGCTTTGGTGGTGAAGGCTGATAGTGGACTTAATGCATTGAGGACGATGGCAGCAACTGGGGTAGAGCAGATGATGCTTTACAGGCTCTTTCAGCAGTTAATAATTTATGTCATTAAGTATAGTTTGGGGTTGCTGACAGTATCACTGTGCCAGCTTGAAAAGCTGGAGGGTATATAGAATGCTACCATGCGGGTAATCCTTTGGTGCACAAAGGACACACCAATTATATGCATGAGGCATATCCTGACGCTAGCAGCCATGACGGATAGGCATAGGGTCCTTCATGCCAAATGGTACCTGAGAGTTGCTGTAGGTAGGGATCACGCCCTGCGTGAAGCCATGGATATGGTCAAGGGTCATAGACTAAGACGAGGCAGGTCCTGGATGGCACAGGCAGAACTTTCTATAAGTCAGGTGTGTGATCTAGAGACTAGCAATCGTGAAAAAGAGTGGGTTAAGGAACCGGAAGACAAGACGAACTGGCGCAATGTAATAATAACACTGGGTCGTGAGTGCAGAGGATGGGCAGCGGGTCGCATTGAGTTTGAAGTGCAACAGCTGATCCAGAGCAACACACATCAAGGTGACATAGTCATCTACACCGATGGGTCAGTGGTGAGAAACAGACGTAGTGGCTGGGGCTTTATTGCAAAGGCTGATGGAGGAGTCTTGAAAAAGGAGAATCTGGCATATGAGATTACGACCTCCAGCATGAGAATGGAGGTGAAGGCAGTAACAGTGGCATTCCGTTGGTTAGAGGAGACTACTGCAACACACACTGTATTCATTACGGATTCAAAGAGTATGCTTAGTAAGGTGGAGAAAGGAATGTTTCGTCTGTAATGGCTATCGTCACGGAGGTCATGGATTGTGAGATTGTATGGATATTTTGCCCTGGCCGTGCGGGGGTGTGGGAAAATGAACAGGCTGATAGGCTGGCAGGGAATGCACCTCTTGGTGGTAGATTACCTAGGGACGGGGGGGGGGGGGGGTCGTGCGCTTGTGGGACTAGGTGAAGAGGTCGGGGGAACTAGAGGGATTGAGAACCCGTATTTAGAAAGAATGAGATTGTCGGTGATCGGCTGGGGTTCTGGAAGAATCTCAAAACTGAAAGGGAAAACCTGAACTGTAAATCAGATAACGGTGGGAACGATTAGTAGTACGACTCTTCACTTGGTTTTGAACGAGGGGACGAAGCACGTATGGGAATGTCCTGAGTGCAGTGATGTCGGTTCTTAACTCAACTCAACTCAACTCAAACATCTCCATATCTTGTATTGGTGATCTTGCATCCTTATCAGGCGATTCCTCTCGTGACTTTTTTCTTCTTCAATATTTTCCATATAAACGTCAACGTAGTAGAAAGGATAAGAGCGTTCGCTCTAGAACATCCAGTGCGATGATGGCAAGTTAGACGGTTCAACCCCTACATTAAGTTGGACCTCCGTGTTGACTTCTCAGAAAGCACTGGCAAACTACTCAAGGTACAATTGCCTAGAAAATCAACCCAGCATTTGTTTTTTCGCTCGCTCACTTTCGAACTCAAGCGTAGTCCAAACACGCCCAACCACTTCTAGTAGCACTGGACTGAATTTTCAGTGGGCATTAGCTTTGCATAAAACCAGTGTCCCTCGTCATCAGGCGAACCCACTTTGACTTCTGGGGTACTTATCATTTACGTTCCCAAATAAAGGACGAGAAGTCAACATTTTAGTCCAACTGACCGGTGTAGGAGTTGAACCACCTACCTCTGCAGCAGCACACCCGATGTTTAAGAATGAGGGTTATTATCCATCCGGCCATGCTGACCTCCAACCACGGCCTGCACAGAACATACAAGATGGTGGTCTTCTCTACAGGTGGCCATTTACAGAAAGTCCAGACTTAAGTACTTGAAACATCATGAAAGTTTGCAGAGAACAATAACAGAGGGGCATATGCCTGGGAAGAGAGGAAGAGGAAGGCCAAAGAGAAGATGGATGCACGATGTGGCGGATGATATCCAGATGGGTGTATCAGGACAAATTGCATATTACCTAGAAGTTTTCCGGAAAGTTGTTATGGGAGTGAGGTTCTGCAAAGATCATGCTACTGAATGAATGAATGAATGAATGAATGAATGAATTAATTAATTAATTAATTAATTAATTAATTAATCACGCCAGTAAAGGACCTTTCACAGGCCTTACAGTACAGTGGGCCTGTAGTGCTAGGCCCATATGCTTATGTACAGACATGTTCGACCAGTGGGTAATGTAACCAGTTACACCCGGCCGCGTTTACTTCCAAGACGTATTCTGGTACCTATTTTAGATGAATCGACCTGAGAGCCCAGGTCAATTTTAAGAAAGTTGCCCCGATACGAACCCATGACTTCCAGACCGACAGGCTCGCCTCTAGCCACTACACTGCCTCGGCTTCAATTGGTGTGGCTGCTGGTTTTTCTAGTGACTGCCGCTTCCATCGACAATGAACTGTATTTTCAGTGGCGGACTTTTGTTTTGGCATTCTAGAAACGGCCTTATGCATGCATGCTTGTGCGTTTTGTTGGTTTGTCGAGACTCCTGTCTCTTCCACTTTTCACATGGGACAGTGAGGGGCATAGTTTGTGATATTCACTGGCACAGGAACGAAGCATAATGGGGCGACGCTTTGCCGTGAAGTTGGAGCCGCGACTAACCGACTAACCGAATGTTATAAATGCATTGAGAAAAGGTGTTGAAGTACTATATATAAAACTGATACTGTAGTGTGTAGACGAAACACGAACTAAAAGCAGATAGGTTTAGAAATATACAGGGTGTTTGTAAAGTCTCACTACATTGAGTATGTAGAACAATTTTGAAAAATTAAGTACGTGACGTAATCAAGAAACGTTCTAAATTATTTATTAAATTAGTTACAATAGTCACTGCTATGGTCTAATGCTGTTTTCTGGAAGCTGAAAAGTACCAATGAAATATTCATTATTTAACACTTTCTAACCGTTATGTGACGAGGACGTTGTTTATCGGGGAATTTTCCTATAAATCTTTCAACAACCTTCCGTGCTTATCGAACGCCATTTCGAAACACTTGTTCGACCTAAAATTTTTTGATAACACCATTCTGTTTGGAGTGCAAAGAATTTCTCCAGCAGACGAAAGTCATTCGTTGCATATTGCTTCACGATGGACTGTGGACCATTTATCTCCGTGTCTGCAGGGGCCATTTTAAAGAGCACAGCTTTGATCATTGTGGGAACTTTCTTCTTCAATGGCACGTGGGCCCGGAGTTTTGATGCCAAGAGGACACACAGGAAATCCTTTCACATGCAGAATGGAGGCCGGGATACGGTAGGTATTCGGTGAAGATGATTGATTTACTTCAGCTCGTCGTCATCATTATGAGTGTCAGCATAATCACTATCATTATAAACATAATCACCATCGTCAGCATTATTATTATCAGCATAATCGCCATCAGTATCATTATCAGTACAATCACCATCACCATCATTATTATTATCAGCATAATCACCATCACTGTTACTATTATCAACATAATCATCATCATCATCATCATCATCATCATCATCATCATCAGCTTAATCACCATCACCATCATTATTATTTTATATAGGGGGGGGGGGGGGGGGGCTGAGTGGTCTCGAGGTATGGTGTCCGCCTCGAGTGCTGGAGGTCTCGGGTTCAGGCCCCGGTGAGGACTGGGATTTATTTTTTTTAAATCCACCTGGACTTCCAGCAATAAAATTTTCCCCTGGTCTCTGGGTAGTGAGATCGGACGCCCGTGTGTATTGTTGCGCACGTAAAATATTCCTTGGCAGTTGGAAATCGAAAAAGAGTAGTCTAACGGCGCTGCCCGGGCAAAATTTCGAGTTAAAAATCTACCCAAAGTATTTCAGGATCCTCGCCGATGCAACGGAGTTCGTGCATTGAACTGAGTTTCTCCTGACTCAGGTTTGAGTTATTAGGAAAACGGAGCACTTATGGATTAAACCGTGTGCCGTGATGTTGATCCAACGACTAAACTAAACTAATTATTATTATCATCATCATAATCACCATGACTATTATTATTATCAGCATAATCACCAACATTAATATTATTATCAGCATAATCACCATAATTATTAATATTATCAGCATAATCATCATCATAATCATCATCATCATCATTATCATCATTATCAGCATAATCACCATCATCATCACTATCAGCATAATCACCATCACCATCAATATTATTATTGTCAGCATAGTCACCATCATTATTATAATTATCAGCATAATCACGATCACCATCATTATTATTATTATCAGCATAATCACCATCAATGTTATTATTATTATCAGCATAATCACCATCATTATTATAATTATCAGCATAATCATCATCATCATCATTATCAGCATAATCACTATCATCATCAATATCAGCATAATCACAAGCACCATTATTATTATTATTATTATTATTATTATTATTATTATTATTATTAGCCGCATAATCGCCATCATTATCAGCATAATCACCATCACTATCATTATTATTATCAGCATAATCACCATCGCCATCATCATTATTATTATCAGCATAATCACCACAACCATGACCACTATCATCATCATTATCAATATCATTACCAGCATAATCGCCATCATCACCACCAACATCATCACTATTATCATCATTATCATCATAATAACCATCACCATCATTATAATTATCAGCATAATCATCATCATTATCATTATCAGTATAATAACCATCATAATCATCTTCATCATCATCATCATCATCATCATCATCACCATCATTATCATTATCATTATCAGCATAATCTGTTTGCTTGTACAAGTTCACGTGATCTTTGATGTTTACTTCTACGGCTAGTTAAAGTGACGTTGTTTCATGTTTTATTGTACAAGATCACATAATGTTTTAGCTGTGTGTACAATTTCACATGTTTTTGTTTGATGTTTGTTTCTACAAGTTCACCTGTTGTTTAATCTTTATTCCTACAGCAGTTCACGCGATGTTTAATATGTATTCATACAACAAGCTCACGTGATATTGTTTGATATTTACACCTACAGCACGTTCACATGATGGCCATGGAGGGAGTGTTGCCCTTCAAGAGAGATGATAAACAACACGTTGAAGTTCTGGAACTGCCTTTTGTGGACAAGCGGTTTGGCTTGTTCATCATGCTTCCGTATCCGCCTGATACAATCTCCGACTTAGGTAGACGGGAGATTTGTTTCACCATCGTTGTCATCATCAGCATTGCAATCTGTTTTATGTCTATTTTTCTACATAAACGTTGGTTTTACTTCCTAATGCACTTTCTTCTTCTTGGCTCTTGTTCGCCTCTCCTTCTTTATCATTACTCTACACATTCTCCTCGTCCTTATTATCATCATCATCATCATCATCATCATCATCATCATCATCATCATCATCATCATCATCATCATCATCATCATCATCATCATCATCATTATTATTATCTTCATCGTTATCATTTTCTTCTTCTTCTTCTTCTTCTTCTTCTTCTTCTTCTTCTTCTTCTTCTTCTTCTTCTTCTTCTTCTTCTTCTTCGTCTTCTTCTTCTTCTTCTTCTTCTACTGCTGCTGCTGCTGCTGCTGCGGCTGCTGCTGATGCTGCTGTTGCTGCTGCTGCCGCTTCTTCTTCTTCTTCTTCTTCTTCTTCTTCTTCTTCTTCTTCTTCTTCTTCTTCCTCTTCTCCATCTTCTTGTATTCATTTTCGAGATATGATACTGTTGATGAACCAGTCTCTGTCATGTACAGATATTTTAGACAATCAGTATTTTTCTTCTTCTGCGACCAGGGCTTTCTAAGATGTTTTCTGTGAACTTTAAGCTCAAAAATCATAATTATTTTCTTAAGCATTTGTAAAATGGTCCATAACTCAGATCTATCTGTCTGTCTGTCTGCCTGCCTGCCTGCCTGCCTGTCTGTCTGTCTGTCTGTCTGTCTGTCTGTCTGTCTGTGTGTCTGCCTGCCTGTCTGCCTGTCTGTCTGTCTGTCTGTCTGTCTGTCTGTCTGTCTCTGTCTGTCTGTCTGTCGGTTTATTGACCTATTTATGTGTCTCTCTGTATGTGGGTTTATTTATCCTTCTGTCTCTGTCTATCTATCTTTCTGTCTGTCTGTCTTTTGTTTTTTTTTATATGTGTGTCTCTATATATGCCTATCTGTTTATCTATATATCTATATATCTTTCTTTCTGTATATCTAACTAGCCAGCAATCTATCCTTCCTTCCACCCAGATATATACATCCATCCATCCTTAAATGGTACAGCAATATTGTTAGAATATTGTGCATCAAGATGAACACCAACAATTGACATTCTACAAGGCCTTGTTAGAATATCGCGCATCAAGATTAAAAACAACTGATTAGAGAAATTAGACTTAGACAGTCAACATTTTTGGTCATGTTATCTGAAGAAATAAACTGGAGAATTGACAACTAGCAAGATAGAGAGGACATGAACAAGGGCTAGGCAGAGGAATAAATATATGGATGGCCCTCCCACATGGTAAAATCGAGACAAAAACACAGAGCTGATCACGACTTTGGTGATCGTGTGAGATGGCGAAACATGACGGCATACACTGATGGGCTCGGCACATGATCATGGCTATACTTACATTATTAATCTTCTTCTTTGTAATCCTAAAGAAGTCAAGGTGAATATGTCGACATCAAGCAGAGGTCAAATCAAGTTTGTTCATATCTCCATACAGTGTGTCTTTATGGTCATCGTGGAGGCGTGGCCATGCGGTCTACATCTCGCTCTGAAGGTCATGTTTTCGATTCTGGATTCCGTTATTATGTTAACGAGTGCATTTTTTCTCAGAGACACCCAGCGATCGTCGCGGGAGCTATTGAGTTCGTGTTTTGTGTAACACTTTCAGCAGACGGCTCTGCGGAAAGGGACCGAGTCCTGTAAGATAAAATTGGGTGCAGTCAAGTTAATTATCTTGCCTTTAAAATTCCTTTCGATAGAATCTGTGTTGAAATGGAGCGGACGTAAGCCAGAATAGTTTTTTCTTTTCTGCGAGCGTTAAACATTCCAGCTACGCACGTCTATCTTCAAAACAAAATATTCTTTTTTGTGAATGCAAACATAGAAGCCACAAACGAACAATTTCACTGATTATGTATTTTAAGTATTTCAGCCAAAGGATAATACATGTATTCACTTCAGTTGAGTTGAGTTGAGCTAAGAACCGACATCACTGCACTCAGGACATTTCCATACGCGTCCGTCCCCACTTTCAACAGCCAGCGAAGAGTCATACTACTAATCGTTCCCACCGCTATCTGATTGAAAGTTATCCTTGTCTTCCCTCTCAGTTTTGAGATTCATCCAGAACCACTGCCGATCCTCCGCAATATAATTCTTTCCACATACGGGTTTTCAATCTGTTCCCACGCCTTCTCCACCTGGTCGCAAAGGCGCTCGACCACTTTTCAATTGTCCATAGGTAATCAATGGTAAGCCTATTCATTCCCCAGTACTCCCGCATGGCCAGGGGAAAAACACAATGCAATTTTCACAATCTGTGACCTCTGAAGTGATGATAGCATATTCACTTCATGTAATACTTAACTCTGCAGTATGTACCTGACGAGATGCAGCGAAATATGTCAGGCAATAAATCGTGCAACAAGTTGTGTACGGCTTTCGTGTTTAAAGTTCAGCTCAGCTATCGTTATACTATTCCCACTGTTACATTTACCACGATCTTTCTTTGTTTGTTTGTTTGTTTTTTTGTGTGTTATTGTTGCCTTCACTCGGTTTGAAATCAAGCATTGTCCATATATATGCCACTACCTCTAATGCACTGGACTGAGTTTTGTGTGTGCCTATTAGCTTTCCCTATTACCAGTGTCCCCCTCCTTCAGGCGAACCTACTCCGACTTAAGAGGTATTTGTCCCCAAGTCAAGGACGAGAAGTCAACATCTTAATTTAAAGGTTGAACCCGCTACATTGGCATCAGCACACCGGAAGTTTAAGAGCCAACACTATTATCCATTCCGCCATGCTGACCATCATGAACAGAAAAGAGTTAAAGCAGACATATATTCGTAGAACAGCAGAGTTATAGTCACGACAACCCGCAAGACAGGACCAGTAGGGGTTAACACTAACGGTTGTCTAGCTGAGTTAAGTTGAGCTAAAAACCGACATCACTACACTCATGGCATTCCCATATGCGCTCCGTCACCTCGCTCAACAGCCAGCGAAGAGTCTCACTACTAATCGTTCCCATCGCTATTTGATTGAACCTTCTCCTGGTCTTCCCTCTCAGTTTTGAGATTCTGCCAGAACCTTTGCCAATCCCCCGCAATCTCATCCTTTCCACATACGGGTTCTCAATCTGTTCCCCCACCTTCTCCACCTCTCCCTTGTCCATAGGTAATCTACCACCAAGAGGTGCATTCCCTGTTAGCCTGTCAGCCTGTTCATTTCCCCAACACTCCCACATGGCCAGGCAAACATTTACTACACTTCTTACAATCTGTGACCTCTGAAGAGAGGTGAGCCATTCCACACGAAATATTCCTTTTTCCACTTTACTAACCATAATCCTTGCGTCCATGATGAAAACACTGTGTGTTGCAGTGGTCTCCTCTAACCAACGGAATGCCGCTGTGACTGCTTCCATCTCCATTCTTATGCTGGAGGTCGTAGCCTCATATGCCATATTCTCATTTTTCAAGGTTCGTCCATTAGCCTTCGCAATGAAACCCCAACCACTCCGTTCGTTTCTCACTATTGACCCACTAATATAGATCACTATGTCATCTGGGTGTGTATTACACTGGATCAGTTGTTGCACCTCAAACTCTGCGCTGCCCGCTGCCCATTTTCTGCACTCACGCACAGTGTTACTATTAAATTGTGCCAGTCCGTCATGTCTGCCTTCTTTTTCATGATTGATTATCTCTAGATCACAAACCCGACGTATATATATGCCGGTCTCTGTAGCTTGTCGTCCCGGGAGGAACGTGGAATGAATGAACAAGCACACCTTATTACTTCTTCTTCTTTGGGATTCTTGACTGACTTCTGTCTACACTCCTCCCTTCTGTCTTCCGTTCCATATATCTATTCCTTTCTCTCTCTCTCTCTATTATTCCTTCATCACATACTCCGACAACAGTTTCTTTCAACAATTAATAAAATATTTATTAAATAAAACTATGTCTGGTGTATGGATGGACTGTGTATATGTAGTTGGTATTGTCTACTAGTGTGAATGCAAGATAGGACTTTTGACTTCGTATGTGCCGTAGATTTTCTCGCCTCTTCTGTCGGCTAAAACACAGGACAGCACACATAGAAATGGAGTGATCTCACCCTGAATGATCTCCTCCTGCTTGAGTCTGGACTTAATCCAATTCTTAAAGAAAACAACTGTTCAATGCCTTATCACCAGAAAATAATCCGATTTGGTAAGTCACTGAAATTCATATATCTCCCGTTTTGGAAGGTATTATAGTCCACCTCTGAATACACACCGCCACTATCCAACATTGTCTAGAGTTACTATAAATGTTCTACACAATGTCTCTTGTTAATAAAGTTTAATGTTTCTGCACAGTGCAATTGCATGCAGTTTTAAGTATCCCTGCTTGCCACAGGTTAACGTCTTTTCCTTTTAAGGGCTTTAGTTGTATATTCGTTTGAGCATACAGTGTTCTGTATTTGACGTTACGTTATCACTTCTTCATATTACAACGTGTCTATGTTCTTGTTGGTTCTAAGTAGGTACTTTATTTGCTCAAGTGAAGTAACCTTCATTTCTTCTCTAATTTCAATAGGGGGATTGGAACCTCTGGAGGAGATAGGTAATCCGGGGATATGAGTCTGCTTCATATTATTTTCTTATGTGAGAGTCCTTCTCTAGCCATACTGAGAAGCCTCCGAAAAACATACGGACATAGGATTTATGAGTGCACTAAAGTTTACACGATTAGATAAACGAATGCAATGCCAAAAGTCAATAACAAACACCTATATCCCTATGCTACTATTACGCTAAGATTAGTTTACCTTATATCTTCTATTATCATCCCGGAATCGAAATTAATAATTAAGCACATCGGCACTAATATCCCATTGCCTTAAACAATACGGGACTATAATTTCTTTTCCATACCTGGGATTAATAGATATCTCTGTCCAGTTTGGAACACACACTAAAACAGAAAACCCTATTTCTACTATTTATATCGAGTGGCCCATCCTCCGTTATTGTTTGATGTTCATACCTCAACACTCGTCTCTTGACGTATCCTGCACATCAAAAGGCGGTGAAATCATGTAGTGATTAGTTGCTCGTTTCGTTCCGTTCTTACGCTGTTTCCCTGGGTTCCCCTTAAGCTAATACTTCAAAGCGTCCGAACCCGTTGATCGCCTTCTCCGTTCATTTTTCCCCAACGCGATCTCCCCGTTTCCCGTGTCCGTCCGATCAGATCGTCAGGCAATGACCTCTGCGAACACCTGTATCCTATTTTTATATCCGTCGGTCAATGATCTTTAATTTATCCTCCTCTCAGACTGAAGTACACGATTGTTAACCCTCCTCCTACATTGTAGTTTTATATGTAAGTTATCAAGGAATCACTAAACTGCAGTTTGCCCGTGACATAGGCCCCCTCTTAAGAGAGTTTACCGCGTCGACTCTTCATCACTGTAGTTTTGATTCCTATGATCATCCAACCTATTCCTCTTCCTCTGGAGTTGAATGTCTAGATAAGAAATCCGCTCCTACATTCTCCTTACCCGGGATATCTTCCACTGTGAAGTTGTACTGCTGCAGCAACACCTACCATCACATCCACCGTGCGTTGAGCTTCTGCGAAGTAGCTATTAACCTCACGTTTTGCTGATATGACTGGATCCTCACATGGCTCACCTCCTCATCCAGTAGGCGACCTAATTGACACCCTACTATACTACTCATGACCGAAACTAGTGTTGGCACATCGCCCCTGTACGTCCTGTCGACCTTCTTTCGTCTTGCGTCAACGACGGCTCACAATACAGACGGATTGTCCCATCCTGATTGTAACACTGCTTCCATGTCCTCTTGGTTTCCCCCGGTTTTGCCTCTGGGGATGTTCCACCTCGTCCGCGTTGGACCGAGTCGTCTTTCCCAAACCTCCTGGACTTTTGCTTCCAGGACCATCTTGGGCGATATTGTATCTGGTCAGCCAATCTTCGGTTGGAGTCCTGGGTATTTCTCGCCTTTCCCGACGTTACCCACCCCTCCTGAACTTGGTTACTAGTGAAAGTTTCCCTCTTGTCCTTTCCCTGACGTGTGATTTCCCTCCTTCCTTCGTTAGGTAAATCTGACCTATCACGTACTATCCCATAGGCCCTCCTATGTTGTACTGGCGATCTCTGGTCTTCGTCTGGACTGGTAACCTTTTTCTCAATGGCTGTCATCACCATAAAGTGCGAAGCTTTGCTCTCGGATCTCTCCTCATATTTCTTAATGAGATATTTCTTATATTTTATTTTTTATATAGATTAATGTGTGTGTGTGTGTGTGAGAGAGAGAGAGAGAGAGAGAGAGAGAGAGAGAGAGAGAGAGAGAGAGAGAGAGAGAGAGAGAGAGAGAGAGAGAGAGAGAGAGAGAGAGAGAGAGAGAGCATCACTATTTTTACCTCACATACATTTTATGTACACATTTTTCTCCATGTTTAACATGTTTATGAGACTGCTCATGACAAGTGTCAGTGTATGTGTGTGAGTAAAGTGTGGGAGTTTTTTCATACTAGTTTCAATACTAACGTGAGACATTTTGTATGTGTCTAGATGTGAGGAAGTGTGACTGTATGTGGAGGATGTGTGTGAGTGTGGGGATAAGTGTGGGTGGGGGTGTGTGGGTGGGGGTATGCGTTTGGATGGGTTGGGGTGTGTGGGTTTTGGTGGGTAGTGGTATTTGTGGGTGTTGGTGGGATGTGTGGGGGTGAAAGTAGGGGTGTTGGAATGGGTGTGGGGGATGTGTGTATGGGTGGAGGATATGTGTATGGGACGGATGCGGGGGATGTGTGTTTATGTGGGTGGAGATGTGTGGATGGTTTGAGGAAGTATGTGTGGGAGGCGGGGTTGTGTGGATAGGGGATTGTGTTGGGTTGATTGGGGATGCAAGGGCGGGTGGGGAGAAGTGTATGGTGTGTGGGTTTGAGATATGTGTGCGGTGTGTTGGTGGGGGATGTGTGAATGATGTGTGGGTGGAGGGTATGTTTGTGGTGGTATGGGTGGAGGATAGTGTGTAGTGTGGGGGATGTGTGTGATGGGTGCGGGGAATGTGCGTATGGGTGGGGTATATGTGTTGGTGAGTAGGGGATTGTGGTGGTTGGGGGAAGTATAGGGGGGTGTGTGGGTGGGAGATGTGTGTGTGTGGGTGGGGAATGTGTGGGTGGGGTGTGTGAGTGGCTTAGGAATGTGTAGGTGGGTAAGGGAGTTGTATGTGTCGGGGTGGGATGTGTGAGTGGGTGGAGGATGTGTGTGGGTAGGGGTATTGTGATCGAGAGATGTTTGGTTGGGGGGTGGGTGGGTGGGGGTGTGTGAGTGCGTAGTGGAGGATGTATGCGTGAGTGAGTGTGTTTGGTGGACGGGTAGGGAATGCGTGTGTGGGTGGGGAGAGGTGTGTGGTGTGTTGGTTGGGGATATTGTGTGAGTGAGGTATGTGTGTGTGGGTGGGGGATTTTTGTGGTGTGTGAGTGGGGGTATGTGGGGTGGATGGGTAAGGGTATCTGTGTGGGTGTGGGTGGGAATATTGTGTGGTATCTGGGTGGGGGATATGTGTGTGGT
The DNA here is from genome assembly GCA_014155875.1 of Cepaea nemoralis. Classification (NCBI taxonomy): domain Eukaryota; kingdom Metazoa; phylum Mollusca; class Gastropoda; order Stylommatophora; family Helicidae; genus Cepaea; species Cepaea nemoralis. The sequence continues at coordinate 69,832 of JACEFZ010025297.1, forward strand.
GTGTAAGTGGGGATGTGTTGGTGAGGGATATGTGTGTGTGTGGTGCGTGGGTTGGGAATAGTGCGTGGTAGGGGGTGTATGTGATGTGCGGGTGGGGGATTGTGTGGTGGGGGTTTAGGTTAAGGCATGTGTGGGTGGGTGGAAGTTGTATGTGTGGGTGGTGGGGTGTGTGTGTGTGGATTGGGGATGTATGGGTGGTTAGGGAGGTGTGTGTGGGTTGGGGGGGGGGGGGGGGGTAGGGACATGTCAGTTGGTGGGGATGTGTGTGTGTATGGTTTGGGGATGTGTGAGTGAATGTGCGATGTGTGGGTTGGTGGGGGATTGTGTGCATGGGTGGGGAATATGTTGTCGATGGAGATGTGGCTAAGGGATGGGTGGTTTGAGGTGTGGGTGGGGAGAGGATGTGTGGGTTAAGATGTGGATGGGCGTGGGATGTGTGGGTTGGTGGGGGAATGTTTGTGGATGACGAGTGTGTTTTGGTTGGGGGATCAGGTGAGGGCAGTGTGTGTGGGTGGGGGATGTGCGGGAGGGGGATGGGTCGGTTATTGGGGTATGTATGTGTCCCTTGGTGTGCGTGTGTGTGGGTAGGTGGGGGTGTTTATGTGTCCCTTGGTGCGCGTGTGTGTGGGTAGGTGGGGTTGTGTGGGTGGGGTGATGTATGGATAGGTGGGAGATGGGCTTCATAACATGGTAATTAGCCTTGTTTATGTTTACAACATTCATTTCACAATGTTTATTTTTCTTCCTATGTAAATGTATAATGCTCTTGATGAACGAAAGACGAGTGATTGAAAGGGCCGAATGTAAGACGGGCCTGCGCGCCCAATTTGTGACCCTAATAAAGTTGATTTGATTTGATTTGATTTGATTTGATTTAATGAGATGCCTAGAGAGATTGTTCCTTTCTCCCCCGATCCTGATTCCGTAGGTATTCTTGGGCACAACCTTTTCCACAGGATAAGGTCCTTTCCATCCTACTTGGAGTATATTAGTCTCGGCTGGACCCCATACTTCCACTTGGTCTTCCACTTTAAGAGCTATTTTACTCTTATTCCACTTGTTGGGTGGTGCTTTCTGGCACTCTGAACAAGATTTCACCTACCGGCGTACATCTCTGGTCATTCCTGGCCAGCAATAATGGCCGGGAATTTGCTGCAAGGTCTCTCTGACACCCATGTGTCGATTCTCGCCTATGATGTGTCCACTCTGAAGAATGTGAGGACGGTGGGTCTCTGGAACCACCCACTGCTCGTGCAGGTTGTCTCCCCTCCCAGCTCTCCGATAGAGTAGTCGATTCTTCAGAAAATACTGTCCCCGTTCTGGTGGCTCAGCACTTCTTTGCAACTTCCTGTAGCAAGGACGCAACGTAGTATCCTTCCTCTGGGCAGTATGCAATTCTCCTATCTCTGAGTTGTCGCATAGTGTCTCTGCCTCTTTTTCCTTCCCTTGAGATCCACTGGCTACTGCTCCCCTGTGGGCTGGCTGTTTGGGCATCCCCTAAAAGACATATTTCGTGCCAATGATCATGGGAAATAAGGAGTCAGATAATACAGCTGCTGGAATAATGCCCGTGACGTACCTGGATTTAATCTCCACCTTGGCGATTGGCAGCGTCATGGTAACAGCACTCCTCATTGCCGGCTGTATCTCTATGGTCTCCCCTGTAAGTTGGTCTGGGCTTACCAGGCTGGCATCTATCACAGCTTCCCCATCCAAACCTGAATCGTAGAGACAAGCAACCTGTTGGCCATTTACTTCAATCAGTTCAACCACAGGTGGTCTCTCTTGGTCCTGATGGCGTTCCACCTCCTCGACCTTTTCCTTGCATGTGCAGTCCACAGTATTATGTGTTTTCGACCTGCAGAGTGTGCACCATTTTCCCTTCCAAACTTTCCGTAGGCTTTCTTTGTTCAGCGTTTCTTCACCGAACTCAGACTGATCTGTGATCACCTTCTTATGAATCACTTGACATGCCACGAAGTGATAACTTTTCGGTTTCGATCTGCAGTCCTTTGTGTTATGAGAGGGCACCTTGCAGATTGAACACCACTTCTCGGACCACGGTCGTTTAGCTGGAGAATTCGAGGTGTTATGGTTTCCTTCCTTCACCTTCTCTGAACTCTCCGTTGACGCCTTTATATAAGGTTCCACTTTTCCTCCTTCCGAGTTCTTAGGTTTCATTCGGTCTTGTTTCTCCTGACCTTTTGTGGGTTGTATATTGGTTTCTTTAGCTTCCCCATGGACTTCTACGAATCTTTCCGCTAGCTTATTCACAACATCCAGCCGTTCCGCCCCTTGTTCTCCTAAAAATGTCTTCAGTGGTTCTGACATTTGCTGTCGCATCTGGTCGACCACCATGAGCTCTTCCAAACTGTCATAGTCCCGCTTGAACTCTGCCAAGTCCATCCATTTCTAGAGATATGATTTCAGCCTCAGACTGTAGGCGGCGAATAGCTCTCCCGGCTCTCGTCTAGACGATCTAAACTTCTTCCGATACGTTTGTGCTGTGACTTCATAATGCTTCATCAAAGCGGCTTTTAATTCCTCGTAATGATTTTCATGTCCTCGTGGTAGGCGTGTGTAGACCTCGTACCCCGAACCACGTAATGCCTGGGATAATTTAAGAGCCCATCGGCTTCTATCCAGTCCCATAGCGACTACCATGGTCTCGAACCGATCCAAAAACTGGTATATCTTCTCTTTACTTTCATCAAAGACCGCCAAGGGAAACTTCATGGCATGGTAACCATGTCCACTCATGTTGAGTGAACCATGGGAAAAGGATCCTCCTTCTGTCCCGTCAGTTTCTCCCTTCGTTTGTGTCTTGAGCTCCAGTTCTCGCAGGCGGTATTCATGTTCCCTTATCTTGTTGGCTTCCTCTGCTTGCAACCTCTTGTTGTCCTGTTCCAGTCCCAGTTTCTTGGCCTCCTGTTGCATTTCCAGTTTCTTGGCCTCCTGTTCCAGTTTCTTTGCCTCCTGTTCCATTTCCAGTTTCTTGGCCTCCTGTTCCATTCTTCTAAGCTCGAGCTCTGCCTTTCGATCTTCTCGTTCTGCTTGACGACGCTCTCTTTCTACCACTTGTATATACTCGGATAGGGCTTGTCCAGACAACCCCATTGCTTCACCTATTTCCCTCAGTTCTTCCATCTCTAGTTTATGAGTGGCCATAGTAATAGAAGGTAAGTCCGCAGGTTGGGTAAAGAGACCCTAAGGCAGTAAGTGCGTACTACTTATCTCACTTAAATATATATATATATATATATATATATATATATATATATATATATATATATATATATATATATATATATATATATATATATATATATATATGTTAATATCTATATGTTATATATGACATCACACAGTACCCCACAACTACTTTCACAACCTCACGAGAATATATAGGATATAGACTTATGTAGACGTGTGAAAGTGTGAACAGGTAAGTACTGTGTTTTAACACCTATCCACAATTATCCTGTCTGGATCTTTCTCACTGTAAGGTCCACAACATTAAAGTACTGGCACCATATATCCCCTGGACAGGCTTCCATTAAAAGTCATCATTATCTATACTTACAGGTATATCCCAATATGTAGGTATCAGTATGCATCTACCCTGCTATGCAGTTACCTTTTAATGTACCTATATGCAGGTACCTCGCTATGGATGGTACCACTAAGCATTGGCTGTTACCCCGCTATGCTCCACCATTTAATGTAGCATGTCGTCCCGGGAGGAACGTGGAATGAACAAGCACACCTTATTACTTCTTCTTCTTTGGGATTCTTGACTGACTTCTGTCTACACTCCTCCCTTCTGTCTTCCCTTCCATATATCTATTCCTTTCTCTCTCTCTCTATTATTCCTTCATCACATACTCCGACAACAGTTTCTTTCAACAATTAATAAAATATTTATTAAATAAAACTATGTCTGGTGTATGGATGGACTGTGTATATGTAGTTGGTATTGTCTACTAGTGTGAATGCAAGATAGGACTTTTGACTTCGTATGTGCCGTAGATTTTCTCGCCTCTTCTGTCGGCTAAAACACAGGACAGCACACATAGAAATGGAGTGATCTCACCCTGAATGATCTCCTCCTGCTTGAGTCTGGACTTAATCCAATTCTTGAAGAAAACAACTGTTCAATGTCTTATCACCAGAAAATAATCCGATTTGGTAAGTCACTGAAATTCATATATTTCCCGTTTTGGAAGGTATTATAGTCCACCTCTGAATACACACCGCCACTATCCAACATTGTCTAGAGTTACTATAAATGTTCTACACAATGTCTCTTGTTAATAAAGTTTAATGTTTCTGCACAGTGCAATTGCATGCAGTTTTAAGTATTTGACGTTACGTTATCACTTCTTCATATTACAACATGTCTATGTTCTTATTGGTTCTAAGTAGGTACTTTATTTGCTCAAGTGAAGTAACCTTCATTTCTTCTCTGATTTCAATAGGGGGATTGGAACCTGTGGAGGAGATAGGTAATCCGGTGATATGAGTCTGCTTCATATTATTTTCTTATGTGAGAGTCCTTCTCTAGCCATACTGAGAAGCCTCCAAAAAACATACGGACATACGATTTATGAGTGCACTAAAGTTTACACGATTAGATAAACGAATGCAATGCCACAAGTCAAGAACAAACACCTATATCCCTATGCTACTATTACGCTAAGATTAGTTTACCTTATATCTTCTATTATCATCCCGGAATTGAAATTAATAATTAAGCACATCGGCACTAATATCCCATTGCCTTAAACAATACGGGACTATAATTTCTTTTCCACACCTGGGATTAATAGATATCTCTGTCCAGTTTGGAACACACACTAAAACAGAAAACCCAATTTCTACTATTTATATCGAGTGGCCCATCCTCCGTTATTGTTTGATGTTCATACCTCAACACTCGTCTTTTGACGTATCCTGCACATCAAAAGGCGGTGAAATCACGTAGTGATTAGTTGTTCGTTTCGTTCCGTTCTTACGCTGTTTCCCTGGGTTCCCCTTACGCTAATACTTCAAAGCGTCCGAACCCGTTGATCGCCTTCTACGTTCATTTTTCCCCAACGCGATCTCCCCGTTTCCCGTGTCCGTCCGATCAGATCGTCAGGCAATGACCTCTGCGAACACCTGTATCCTATTTTTATATCCGTCGGTCAATGATCTTTAATTTATCCTCCTCTCAGACTGAAGTACACGATTGTTAACCCTCCTCCTACATTGTAGTTTTATATGTAAGTTATCAAGGAATCACTAAACTTCAGTTTTCCCGTGACAGTCTCTCTGGCCGAGGGGTTACAACACTTTCTCCGTAATCCCGTTTATCACGCAGAGTCTCGTAGCGGGCGAGAACTGGGAGCGGTTCGTCCCCGCTGGTGACTTGCGGGATAACTGAGCCGGCCGCTCAGAAAGCAATGGCAAACTACTGAGCGTAATCTTGCCAAGAAATCAACAGACAGCTGAAAGATGCTGCTGTTGACAGCGATGTCCTGTAAAGAGTATGCGGGGAGGGGGGGGGGCGATATATATATATATATATATATATATATATATATATATATATATATATATATATATATATATATATATATATATATATATATATCCGCCTGTGCCATCCAGGGCCTGCCTCATCTTAGTCTATTAACCTTGACCATATTCATGGCTTCGTGCAGGGGTTGATTCCAATCTGTAGCAACTCTCAGGTACCATTTGGCCTGAAGGACCCTATGCCTATCCACCATTGTTGGCAGCGCCAGGATATGCCTCATACATATAACTGGTGTGTCCTTTGTGCACCCTAGAATCACCCGTATGACCGCATTTTGTATGCGCTCCAACCTTTCAAGCTGGTTCTTTGGTACTGCCAGGAGCCCGAAACCTATACTCAAGGACAGAAATTATTAACTGCTGAAGGAGCCTGTAAAGCATCCTCTGCTCTACCATGGTTGCTACCATCGCCCTCAAAGTATTAAGTCTCCTGACAGTCTTCACCACAAAAGCCTCCACGTGATCTTTAAAAGACATACAACAAGTAGAGAGCTAGTAACACTCAAGTGAGTTCACCGGTTCATGGGGAATGTTGGGGTCACTTAATGGTGACCTGGGTGGAAAAGCTAACTAGACTCGCAATTCTGGCCCGGCCTGGCTTACAGAACAAAGACAGCGCTACCAATCTATGTCTGTCTTAATTCTTTCCTGTCCATAAAACTGACATTCCCATCAGCATTGAAGTCATTAGTTTATTAAACACGTGACGTTTCACAAAGTTGTGTCCTGTTTAGTTTAGTTTATTTTAGTTTAGTCGACGGATCAACATCACAGCACACGGGTGTAACCCATAAGTGCTCAGTTTTAACTCAAGCCTGAGTCCGGAGAATCTCAGCTCAGTCTACGAGCTCTGTAGCACCGGCGGGAATTATGAAATACTTTGGGTAAATTTTTAACGCGGAATTTTGCCCAGGCAGCGCCGTAAGGCTATTCTTTTTCGATTTCCAACTGCCAAGAGATTTTTTACGTGCGCAACAATACACACGGGCGTCCGATCTCACTACCCAGAGACCAGGGGACATTTTGTTACTAGAAGTCCAAGTGACAAAAGTCCCGGTCCTCACCGGGGCTTGAACCCGAGACCTCCAGCACTCGAGGCGGACATACATACCTCGAGACCACTCAGCCCCTTGAGTTGTGTCCTGTGCCGAGTCCAAAGCTTGTTACTTACTCTCTTCGGAAGAGATGGCAGTGTTCATTATTACTACTCTACTGCAGAAACTCTACTGACATCATATGCTCAAGCCAGCACACTGTTTAACGACCTGAAGCCTACACACGTCCACGTAGAGGTTCCCAAGTTTAAGATCAAGTCCACGCTGCCACTGAAGAATACACTGTGTAGAATGGGCATGAAGGACGCTTTTCTTCCGAGGGCAGCGGATTTTCGAGGCATCAGTCACACCAGTAAGGAGCGCTATATAATATCTGTCTGTCTGTCTGTCTGGCTGGCTGGCTGGCTGGCTGGCTGGATGGCTGGCTGGCTGTTTCTTCGTCCACCCGTTTGTCCGTCGGTCCGTCTGCCTGTCCTTGTTTTCCCCCTGATTGTCATGAGAATATCACACTGACTGAAGTATGTCGTCACATAGGGGACGTTGGAGGGAAGGAGGCGTAGGGGAAGACCAAGAGAGAAGATAATGGGCAGTTTGGCATCATGGCATGGAGAACATCGGTGTCAGAGCTGATTGGCAGCACAAGAGACAGATTGCTGTGAACAGACATGATCACCAACCATCCAATCATATTCAATCTAATTTTGAGAAAAGATGTTTCGGCCCCGTTAAATTGTCGTGTTTTCGATCGGTTATAGTGGGGCCTTTATGGCGTATCTCGTACTTCTGCATGCGTAGATAGAGCTGCGATCTTGCTTCCCGGAGTCAGTACTTTATGTTACCAACGCTTCATGGCATGGACTATAAAGTGGCTGTAGAGATGTGGTTTCTGAGGAAAATGCAAAGAATACCATGGACAGCCAGAAAGACCAATGAACAAGTCCTTCAAGAAACAAATGAAGATCGTAAATTGATTAGAGAAATTAGACGTAGACAGTGAAAATTTTTTGGGCATGTTATGAGAAGAAATAGATTGGAGAATTTGGTGACAACTGGTAAGATCGAGGGGAACAGACCAAGGGGAAGACCTAGAAGCAAGTACCTGGATGGCTTGGCCTTGTGGCATGGTCGAGACAGAAACACGGAGCTGATCCACGACTCTGGTGATCGAGTGAGATGGCAGAACATGACCGCCCACGCTTACCGGCATGGCACATGATGGATGGATAAAGTTAAAAATAAACTTGAAAACTTAATGACAACTTGCGAAATTGACGAAAAAAGAGAAAAATTAATGCAAAGAGATAAATAACTGAATGGCTTGGCCATATGGCATAAACCAGACAAAAACACCGACCTGATCCAATATGGGTTATAGTGTGAGGTGACGAACCATGACCACCCACATCTGCCGGTATGATACATGATCATGATCATGAGTAGATCTAATGCAATTAGTGCGTGTTCTACAACTTGAAATCTTCGATAACATCGACATATTCTAAAACATTGAAAACTTCTACAAGACTGGCATCTTCTAGAATATCGACACATTCTACAACATCGACACATTCTACAACATCGAAATCTTCTACTACATTGAAACCTTCTACAACATTGAAACCTTCTACAACATTGAAACCTTCTACAACATTGAAACCTTCTACAACATTGAAACCTTCTACAACATTGAAACCTTCTACAACATTGAAACCTTCTACATCACTGATATCTTCTACAACACTGATATCTTCTACAACATTGAAACCTTCTACAACACTGATATCTTCTACAACACTGATATCTTCTACTACATTGAAACCTTCTACAACATTGATATCTTCTACAACACTGATATCTTCTACTACATTGAAACCTTCTACAACATTGATATCTTCTACAACACTGATATCTTCTACTACATTGAAACCTTCTACAACATTGATATCTTCTACAACATTGAAACCTTCTACAACATTGATATCTTCTACTACATTGAAACCTTCTACAACATTGATATCTTCTACTACATTGAAACCTTCTACAACATTGAAACCTTCTACAACATTGATATCTTCTACAACATTGAAACCTTCTACAACACTGATATCTTCTACTACATTGAAACCTTCTACAACATTGATACCTTCTACAACACTGATATCTTCTACAACATTGAAACCTTCTACAACATTGATATCTTCTACAACATTGAAACCTTCTACAACATTGATACCTTCTACAACATTGAAACCTTCTACAACACTGATATCTTCTACAACATTGAAACCTTCTACAACACTGATATCTTCTACAACATTGATACCTTCTACAACACTGATATCTTCTACAACATTGATACCTTCTACAACATTGATATCTTCTACAACATTGAAACCTTCTACAACACTGATATCTTCTACTACATTGAAACCTTCTACAACATTGATACCTTCTACAACACTGATATCTTCTACAACATTGAAACCTTCTACAACATTGATATCTTCTACAACATTGAAACCTTCTACAACATTGATACCTTCTACAACATTGAAACCTTCTACAACATTGAAACCTTCTACAACATTGAAACCTTCTACAACACTGATATCTTCTACAACATTGATACCTTCTACAACACTGATATCTTCTACAACATTGAAACCTTCTACAACATTGAAACCTTCTACAACATTGATATCTTCTACAACATTGAAACCTTCTACAACACTGATATCTTCTACTACATTGAAACCTTCTACAACATTGATATCTTCTACAACACTGATATCTTCTACAACATTGAAACCTTCTACAACACTGATATCTTCTACAACATTGAAACCTTCTACAACACTGATATCTTCTACTACATTGAAACCTTCTACAACACTGATATCTTCTACAACATTGAAACCTTCTACAACATTGAAACCTTCTACAACATTGAAACCTTCTACAACATTGAAACCTTCTACAACATTGAAACCTTCTACAACACTGATATCTTCTACAACACTGATATCTTCTACAACATTGATATCTTCTACAACATTGAAACCTTCTACAACACTGATATCTTCTACAACATTGATATCTTCTACAACATTGATATCTTCTACAACATTGATATCTTCTACAACATTGATATCTTCTACAACACTGATATCTTCTACAACACTGATATCTTCTACAACATTGATATCTTCTACAACATTGATATCTTCTACAACATTGATATCTTCTACAACATTGATATCTTCTACAACATTGAAACCTTCTACAACACTGATATCTTCTACAACACTGGCATCTTCTACAACATTGAAACCTTCTACAACATTGAAACCTTCTACAACACTGATATCTTCTACAACACTGATATCTTCTACAACATTGATATCTTCTACAACATTGATATCTTCTACAACATTGATATCTTCTACAACACTGATATCTTCTACAACACTGATATCTTCTACAACATTGATATCTTCTACAACACTGATATCTTCTACAACATTGATATCTTCTACAACATTGATATCTTCTACAACATTGAAACCTTCTACAACACTGATATCTTCTACAACACTGGCATCTTCTACAACATTGAAACCTTCTACAACATTGAAACCTTCTACAACACTGATATCTTCTACAACATTGATATCTTCTACAACATTGATATCTTCTACAACATTGATATCTTCTACAACACTGATATCTTCTACAACACTGATATCTTCTACAACATTGATATCTTCTACAACACTGATATCTTCTACAACACTGATATCTTCTACAACATTGATATCTTCTACAACACTGATATCTTCTACAACATTGATATCTTCTACAACATTGATATCTTCTACAACATTGATATCTTCTACAACATTGATATCTTCTACAACACTGATATCTTCTACAACATTGATATCTTCTACAACACTGATATCTTCTACCAACATGATATCTTCTACAACATTGATATCTTCTACAACATTGATATCTTCTACAACACTGATATTCTTCTACAACATTGATATCTTCTCACAACATTGGAAACCTTCTACAACACTATATCTTCTACAATATTGAAACCTTCTACAACATTGATATCTTCTACAACATTGAAACCTTCTACAACATTGATATCTTCTACAACATTGAAACCTTCTACAACATTGAAACCTTCTACAACACTGATATCTTCTACTACATTGAAAACCCTTTTACAACATTGAAACCTTCTACAACATGATATCCTTCTACAACATTGAAACCTTCTACAACACTGATATCTTCTACAACATTGAAACCTTCTACAACATTGAAACCTTCTACAACATTGAAACCTTCTACAACATTGAAACCTTCTACAACATTGAAACCTTCTACAACATTGAAACCTTCTACAACACTGATATCTTCTACAACATTGAAACCTTCTACAACACTGATATCTTCTACAACATTGAAACCTTCTACAACATTGAAACCTTCTACAACATTGAAACCTTCTACAACACTGATATCTTCTACAACATTGAAACCTTCTACAACACTGATATCTTCTACAACATTGAAACCTTCTACAACATGAATTCTACAACATCACTTCTACAACATTGAAACCTTCTACAACATTGAAACCTTCTACAACATTGAAACCTTCTACAACATTGAAACCTTCTACAACATTGAAACCTTCTACAACATTGATATCTTCTACAACATTGAAACCTTCTACAACATTGAAACCTTCTACAACATTGAAACCTTCTACAACATTGAAACCTTCTACAACATTGAAACCTTCTACAACATTGAAACCTTCTACAACATTGAAACTTCTACAACATGATATCTTCTACAACATTGAAACCTTCTACAACATTGAAACCTTCTACAACATGAAATCTTCTACAACATTGAAACCTTCTACAACACTGATATCTTCTACAACATTGAAACCTTCTACAACATTGAAACCTTCTACAACATTGAAACTTCTACAACATTGAAACCTTCTACAACATTGAAACCTTCTACAACATTGATATCTTCTACAACATTGAAACTTCAAAACCTTCTACAACATTGAAACCTTCTACAACATTGATACCTTCTACAACATTGAAACCTTCTACAACATTGAAACCTTCTACAACATTGAAACCTTCTACAACACTGATATCTTCTACAACATTGAAACCTTCTACAACACTGATATCTTCTACAACATTGAAACCTTCTACAACATTGATACCTTCTACAACATTGAAACCTTCTACAACATTGATACCTTCTACAACATGATATCCTTCTACAACATTGAAACCTTCTACAACATTGAAACCTTCTACAACATTGAAACCTTCTACAACATTGAACCTCTACAACATTGAAACTTCTACAACACTGATATCTTCTACAACATTGAAACCTTCTACAAACACTGATATCTTCTACAACATTGAAACCTTCTACAACATTGAAACCTTCTACAACATTGGAAACCTTCTACAACACTGATAATCTTCTACAACATTGACACCTTCTACAACACTGAATTCTTCTACAACATTGAAACCTTCTACAACATTGAAAACCTCTACAACATTGAAACCTTCTACAACATTGAAACCTTCTACAACATTGATATCTTCTACAACACTTGAAACCTTCTACAACATGAAACCTTCTACAACATTGAAACCTTCTACAACACTTGAAACCTTCTACAACATTGAAACCTTCTACAACATTGATATCTTCTACAACATTGAAACCTTCTACAACATTGATATCCTTCTACAACATTGAAACCTTCTACAACATTGAAACCTTCTACAACATTGAAACCTTCTACAACACTTGATAATCCTTCTACAACATTGAAACTTCTACAACATTGAAACCTTCTACAACATTGAAACCTTCTACAACATTGAAACCTTCTACAACATTGAAACCTTCTACAACACTTGAATACCTTCTACAACATTGAACTCTTCTACAACATTGAAACCTTTCTACAACATTGAAACCTTCTACAACATTGAAACCTTCTACAACATTGAAACCTTCTACAACATTGAAACCTTCTACAACATTGAAACCTTCTACAACATTGAAACCTTCTACAACATTGAACCTTCTACAACATTGAAACCTTCTACAACATTGAAACCTCTACAACATTGAAACCTTCTACAACTATTGAAACCTTCTACAACATTGAAACCTTCTACAACTATTGAAACCTTCTACAACATTGAACCTTCTACACATTGATATCTTCTACAACATTGAAACCTTCTACAACATTGAAACCTTCTACAACATTGATAACTTCTACAACATTGAAACCTTCTACAACATTGAAACCTTCTACAACATTGATTACTCTCTACAACATTGAAACCTTCTACAACATTGAAACCTTCTACAACACTGATATCTTCTACAACATTGAACCTTTCTACAACATTGAAACCTTCTACAACATTGAAACCTTCTACAACATTGATATCTTCTACAACATTGAAACCTTCTACAACATTGATATCTTCTACAACATTGGAACCTTCTACAACATTGAAACCTTCTACAACATTGATATCTTCTACAACATTGAAACCTTCTACAACATTGAAACCTTCTACAACATTGAAACCTTCTACAACATTGAAACCTTCTACAACATTGAAACCTTCTACAACATTGATATCTTCTACAACATTGAAACCTTCTACAACATTGATATCTTCTACAACATTGAAACCTTCTACAACATTGATATCTTCTACAACATTGAACCTTCTACAACATTGAAACCTTCTACAACATTGAAACCTTCTACAACATTGATAACTTCTACAACATTGATATCCTTCTACAACATTGAAACCTTCTACAACATTGAACCTTCTACAACATTGAACCTCTCTACAACATTGAAACCTTCTACAACATTGAACCTTCTACAACACTGAAACCTTCTACAACATTGAAACCTTCTACAACATTGAAACCTTCTACAACACTTGAATACTCTTCTACAACATTGAAACCTTCTACAACACTGATATCTTCTACAACATTGAAACCTTCTACAACATTGAAACCTTCTACAACATTGAATATCTTCTACAACATTGAAACCTTCTACAACATTGACACCCTACACACTTCTTCTACAACACTGCTATCTTCTACAACATTGAAACCTTCTACAACATTGAAACCTTCTACAACACTGATATCTTCTACAATATTGAAACCTTCTACAACATGAAACCTTCTACAACACTGATATCTTCTAACAATATTGAAACCTTCTACAACATTGAAACCTTCTACAACACTTGATATCTTCTACAACATTGAAACCTTCTACAACATTGAAACCTTCTACAACAATTGATATCTTTCTACAATATTGAAACCTTCTACAACATTGAAACCTTCTACAACATGAAACTTCTACAACATTGAAACCTTCTACAACATTGAAACCTTCTACAACACTGATATCTTCTACAACTATTGAAACCTTCTACAACATTGAAACCTTCTACAACACTTGATATCTTCTACAACATTGAAACCTTCTACAACATGAATATCTTCTACAACTATAACCTTACAACATTGACCTACAACAGAACTTCTACAACATTGAAACCTTCTACAACATTGAACCTTCTACAACATTGAAACCTTCTACAACATTGAAACCTTCTACAACATTGAAACCTTCTACAACATTGATACCTTCTACAACATTGAAACCTTCTACAACACTTGATATCTTCTACAACATTGAAACCTTCTACAACATTGAAACCTTCTACAACACTGAAATCTTCTACAACATTGAAACCTCTACAACATTGAAACCTTCTACAACATTGAAACCTTCTACAACATTGAATCTTCTACAACATTGAAACCTTCTACAACACTGATACTTCTACAACATTGAAACCCTTTTACAACATTGAAACCTTCTACAACACTGATATCTTCTACAACATTGAAACCTTCTACAACATTGAAACCTTCTACAACATTGATATCTTCTACAATATTGAAACCTTCTACAACATTGAAACCTTCTACAACATTGAACCTTCTACAACATTGAAACCTTCTACAACATTGAAACCTTCTACAACATGATATCTTCTACAAATTGAAACCTTCTACAACATTGATATCTTCTACAACATTGATATCTTCTACAACATTGAAACCTTCTACAACATTGAAACCTTCTACAACACTGAAACCTTCTACAACATTGAAACCTTCTACAACATTGAAACCTTCTACAACATTGAAACCTTCTACAACATTGATACCTTCTACAACATTGAAACCTTCTACAACATGAAACCTTCTACACAACATTGATAACCTTCTACAACACTGATATCTTCTACAATATTGAAACCTTCTACAACATTGAAACCTTTCTACAACATTGAAACCTTTTCTACAAACATTGAAACCTTCTACAACATTGAAACCTTCTACAACAATGATATCTTCTACAACACTGAAACCTTCTACAACATTGAACCTTCTACAACACTTGAAACCTTCTACAACATTGAAACCTTCTACAACATTGAAACCTTCTACAACATTGAAACCTTCTACAACATGAATACTTTCTACAACATTGAACTTCTACAACATTGAAACCTTCTACAACATTGATACCTTCTACAACATTGAATATCCTTCTACAATCATTGAAACTTCCTACAACATTGAAACCTTCTACAACACTGATATCTTCTACAACATTGAAACCTTCTACAACATTTGAAACCTTCTACAACATTGAAACCTTCTACAACATTGAAATCTTCTACAACATTGAAACCTTCTACAACACTGATATCTTCTACAACATTGAAACCTTCTACAACATTGAAACCTTCTACAACACTGATATCTTCTACAATATTGAAACCTTCTACAACATTGAAACCTTCTACAAACACTGATATCTTCTACAATATTGAAACTTCTACAACATTGAAACCTTCTACAACACTGATATCTTCTACAATATTGAAACCTTCTACAACATTGAAACCTTCTACAACACTGATATCTTCTACAATATTGAAACCTTCTACAACATTGAAACCTTCTACAACACTGATATCTTCTACAATATTGAAACCTTCTACAACATTGAAACCTTCTACAACATTGAAACCTTCTACAACATTGAAACCTTCTACAACATTGAAACCTTCTACAACACTGATACCTTCTACAACATTGAAACCTTCTACAACATTGAAACCTTCTACAACATTGAAACCTTCTACAACATTGATATCTTCTACAACATTGAAACCTTCTACAACATTGAAACCTTCTACAACATTGAAACCTTCTACAACATTGAAACCTTCTACAACATTGAAACCTTCTACAACACTGATATCTTCTACAACATTGAAACCTTCTACAACATTGAAACCTTCTACAACATTGAAATCTTCTACAATATTGAAACCTTCTACAACATTGAAACCTTCTACAACATTGAAACCTTCTACAACATTGAAACCTTCTACAACATTGAAACCTTCTACAACACTGATATCTTCTACAATATTGAAACCTTCTACAACATTGAAACCTTCTACAACATTGAAACCTTCTACAACATTGAAACCTTCTACAACATTGAAACCTTCTACAACATTGAAACCTTCTACAACATTGAAACCTTCTACAACATTGAAACTTCTACAACATTGAAACCTTCTACAACATTGAAACCTTCTACAACATTGAAACCTTCTACAACATTGAAACCTTCTACAACATTGAAACCTTCTACAACATTGAAACCTTCTACAACATTGAAACCTTCTACAACACTGATATCTTCTACAACACTGGCATCTTCTACAACATTGAAACCTTCTACAACATTGAAACCTTCTACAACATTGAAACCTTCTACAACATTGAAACCTTCTACAACATTGAAACCTTCTACAACATTGAAACCTTCTACAACATTGATATCTTCTACAATATTGAAACCTTCTACAACATTGAAACCTTCTACAACATTGAAACCTTCTACAACATTGAAACCTTCTACAACATTGAAACCTTCTACAACATTGAAACCTTCTACAACATTGAAACCTTCTACAACATTGAAACCTTCTACAACATTGAAACCTTCTACAACATTGAAACCTTCTACAACATTGAAACCTTCTACAACATTGAAACCTTCTACAACATTGAACCTTCTACAACATTGAAACCTTCTACAACATTGAAACTTCTACAACATTGAAACCTTCTACAACATTGAAACCTTCTACAACATTGAAACCTTCTACAACATTGAAACTTCTACAAATTGAAACCTTCTACAACATTGAAACCTTCTACAACATTGAAACCTTCTACAACATTGAAACCTTCTACAACATTGAAACCTTCTACAACATTGAAACCTTCTACAACATTGAAACCTTCTACAACATTGATATCTTCTACAACTTTGAAACCTTCTACAATATTAAAACCCTTTACATATTGAAACCTTCTACAACACTGATTCTTCTACAACATTGAAACCTTCTACAATATTGAAACCTTCTACAATATTGAAACCTTCTACAACACTGATATCTTCTACAACATTGAAACCTTCTACAATATTGAAACCTTCTACAATATTGAAACCTTCTACAACACTGATATCTTCTACAACATTGAAACCTTCTACAATATTGAAACCTTCTACAATATTGAAACCTTCTACAATATTGAAACCTTCTACAATATTGAAACCTTCTACAATATTGAAACCTTCTACAATATTGAAACCTTCTACAATATTGAAACCTTCTACAATATTGAAACCTTCTACAACACTGAAACCTTCTACAACATTGAAACCTTCTACAATATTGAAACCTTCTACAACATTGAAACCTTCTACAACACTGATATCTTCTACAATATTGAAACCTTCTACAACATTGAAACCTTCTACAACATTGAAACCTTCTACAACACTGATATCTTCTACAATATTGAAACTTTCTACAACATTGAAATCTTCTACAATATTGAAATCTTCTACAACTTTGAAATTTCCTGCAAAAAAGACCGAAATTGGCGGTGTTTTATACCTTTGGCTCTGATAAAGTTGACGGTGTGTGTTACAGTCCTCATTGCATCTTCCGTGTTGAGGATTTTACCACACAGCGATCCTTGGTGTATGATGCAGTGATATGCTATCAATTCACCAGTACAGTTCTCCTGCATCTTTAACCTCATCCTTCCAACTAGTCCACTTTTTTGCCACACATCGCCGGTGCTCCATCTGTTATCAGTCCAACGAGCTTGTCCCAAGGCAGATTCATGTTGGTTAAACTTTGACATATGTTGTCAAAACTATCTTTTCCTGTCGTTGTCCCATGCATGGATTTCATGTCCAATATTTCTTCTGTAGCATTCAAACTGGAGTCCACTCCACGGATGAAGATGGCGAGCTGTGTAGTGTCAGTCGCGTCATTACTTTCATCGACAGCTAAGGGAAGATGCAACAAAGTCTGTGCCTTTTTCGATCAGCTGTGTTATCACATCAGTGGCCATCTTACAAACCCGATCAAAAATCGTATTTCTGCTAAGGCTTACCTTTGCAAACAGCTGCTGTTTGTCTAAACACAAGACGTCACAACATTTCATCATGCAGCGCTACAGAATCTCTCCTTCGATTTTGCGATCTCACAATAAAACTTGTTTTCACAGCAGCTTCAGTTTGTGATTTTGCTTTGGTGAAAAACATCTGCTGTGATGTTAGATGTCTCTTCAATTCTTCTACCTTCTGTAGCTTCTGCTCTGCATTCCATCCATCCATCATGTGCCATGCCGGTAAGCGTGGGCGGTCATGTTTTGCCATCTCACTCGATCATCAGAGTCGTGGATCAGCTCTGTGTTCCTGTCTCGACCATGCCATGTGGCCAAGCCATTGAGATATTTGCTTCTAGGTCTTCCTCTTGGTCTGTTCCCTTCGATATTACCAGTTGTCACTAAGTTCTTCAATTCATCTCTTCTCATAACATGCCCAAAAAATTTTGACTGTCTGCGTCTAATGTCTCTAATCAGTTTACGATCTTCGTTTGTTTCTTGAAGGACCTGTTCATTGGTCTTTCTGGCTGTCCATGGTATTCTTTGCATTTTCCTCAGAAACCACATTTCTACAACCATCAGATGTTTTTCAGTCTGACTGCTCATTGTCCAAGTTTCACATCCATATAAAAGTACAGGTTCTATGTAGCACCTCAACACTCTTTTTCTCGTTTCAATTGACATCTTTTTATTGGTCAGTATGTTTTTCATCTAGCTCTGCATTCAGGCTGTTTAATTCGTCTTGATGTTTCGTCTCGTAGTGCCGTCTCAGATTATATTCTTTGATCACAGCTACATTATCTCAACAAATTAGACACAGGTTTACCTCCAATATCAGTAAACATATGTTCAACCTCCTAGCGGCTTTGAAAGACTCTCTTGTCAGGATCAACTTTTCTCTTGGTAATTTTAAAGGCTAGCTTTGATTTTAAAAACATTGTGCTTCTACCGACAGACTTTTGATTGATATCAGATTAGCGTAGCGGGAAAAGGTGATGTAATATCCGGACACTACATTACTTTCATTTCTTATGCGCCAATCAAAATTGAGCAACTGAACGTTGCTAGGTCACTATAACGACGATATCCACTCACTTCACAACTTTTATTTTCACTTATTCTGATCGAAGCAAGAACACTCTCAGGTAGCCCATCATTCAGAAGGCTGTTAATTAGGGAATTTGATTTGCACTTTATATCGTGGTCATTAAAATTATTTTTGCCTAAAATTCTCTCTCTGGCCGAATATATGTGTAGGTCGGTTGAGATCTCTAGGGCCTGATATGATTGACGCAGGCCTGGTGTGGCCTGCGGGACTTGAGTTTGACACATGTTCAATAAATCATTGTTATTGGAAGCTAGAAAAAAAGAATTATTGCATGTTACATAGAACTAATTTTAACATACGGCTGCAAATTCTGGACAATTAGTAAATAAGCGAAAAACATGTACAGAAGCCCAGGAGATGTGGTTTTATAGACGGATGTTCAAAAATGAGCAATCTGAACATTTTGAGGGAGGCTAAGTCACAAAGATATCTTATCACAAACATCATAAAGAAGCCGTCATCATGTTTTGGCCACGTCATGAGAAGAATTATTGCATGTTACATAGAACTAATTTTAACATACGGCTGCAAATTCTGGACAATTAGTAAATAAGCGAAAAACATGTACAGAAGCCCAGGAGATGTGGTTTTATAGACGGATGTTCAAAAATGAGCAATCTGAACATTTTGAGGGAGGCTAAGTCACAAAGATATCTTATCACAAACATCATAAAGAAGCCGTCATCATGTTTTGGCCACGTCATGAGAAGACAAACACTTGAACATGTTGTAGCAACAGGAACGATTTGTGGAAAGAGAGATAGAGGAAGACAGCGAGATAAAATTCTTGCCAATCTTGTTTCACAGCACAGAAGGGATTCAACAAATGAATTGATCCATACTGTCGGAGATCGCAAATTGTGGAGAGGCATAATCAGTCTTTTACTACTTTAAACAGTGCGTAAGGACTACACTCGAGTTTAAGCGAGAGAACAAGAAGAAGAAGAAGAAGAAGAAGAAGAAGAAGAAGAAGACTAAGGCTAGTCAGCACGTCACTTGATGATGATGTATATCTATTTAACTACATTTATTCAGTCTGTCTTGTCTGCCACAGAGCCGGCTTTGTTGCTAAGCGGATACGAACGCAATCCGTAATCCCGCATATCGCGTTCAAAACACAGCTACGGGCGATTTGGAAGCAGACCGCCTTGCATTGGTTTCCATACAATAGTATTAACGCCGGTCATTGAGAAAGCAATGGCACACTACTGAACGTAAACTTGCCAAGAAATCACAAACAACCAGCAACTTCTGCTACTTCCTGT
The DNA here is from genome assembly GCA_014155875.1 of Cepaea nemoralis. NCBI lineage: Eukaryota > Metazoa > Mollusca > Gastropoda > Stylommatophora > Helicidae > Cepaea > Cepaea nemoralis. Next base: position 90,546 of record JACEFZ010025297.1, read on the forward strand.
AAAGGATACGCAACTAAAACTTGTCTCTTCCCTGCCTGTAGTGTCCTCCTCGCTACAATGTGTTGTTATCCCCAGATCCTTTCATCTCGGAGGTGGAGCACAGGGCTGTCATTGACGTCCAGGAGACAGGAACCGTGGCGTCTGCAGCAACGCTTGTGCACGTCGGGGGCAGATCTCGCTTGGGGCCATCGCAATCCTTCATCGCCAACCATCCATTCATCTTTTTCCTTCGGGACAAGGAGACTAAAATGATCTTGTTCCAGGGAAAATTCTCCGGGAATATGGTTTAGCCACATTGGTCGGCAGGCTTGTTTAGAAAACTATATGGAAATGATTCCTTTTGCTTCGGGAAACTATACGGAGTGGTTTCCCTCTGCTTCAGAAAATTGGTTACGTGAGTTAACTTCCTTTGTGTGATTAGTGACGATCATCATCTTAGCAGTCCAGAAAAATAAATAAGAAAGAAGACGAAGAAGAAGAAAGAGAGAAGAAGAAAGAAGAAATAGAAAGAAAGAAAGAAAGAAAGAAAGAAAGAAAGAAAGAAAGAAAGAAAGAAAGAAAGAAAGAAGGGAGGGAGGAAGAGAGAGAGAGAGAGAGAGAGAGAGAGAGAGAGAGAGAGAGAGAGAAAGAGAGAGAGAGAAAGACAGACAGACAGACAGACAGACAGACAGACAGACAGACAGACAGACAGACTGACAGACAGACAGAAAGAAAGAAAGAAAGAAAGCAAGAAAGAAAGCAAGAAAGAAAAGAAAGAAAGAAAGAAAGAAAGAAAGAAAGAAAGAAAGAAAGAAAGAAAGAAAGAAAGATCCATAGGTTCCTATATGCGCTAATCTCCACCTTAACATCTTCGCCAGCGTAGATTGACTGGTCGCAGCAGTTCTGCTTTGATTAACCAAGGGTTAACTCACAGTACTCCCATCATGTCCCTGACTGTGTGAAATAATGTCGTAATGGCGACAGGAACACATGGCTGATCAAAGACTCTGGTGATTGCGCCAGATTGTTTCCTCGTTCTGTCGGCACGACACATGATAATAATGTGTATATACTGATTATATTCATACTGGAGTATATAATGTGTTGGGGCGCTTCATAGAACTTGTAACTTGTATGGATGTGAAGCGTGGACATTGAGCAGACAAACTGAAAAACATCTGATGGCTGCGGACATGTGGTTTCTGAGGAAAATGCAAAGACATGGACAGACAGAAAAACCAATGACCAGTCCTATAAGAAACAAATGAAAATCTTACACTGATTAGAGAAATTAGACGTAAACAGTCAATATTTTTGGTCACGTTATGAGAAGATATATAAACTGAAGAACTTGATGACAACGGGCAAGATCGAGGGGAAAAGAACAAGGGGAAGGCAGAGAAGTAAATACCTGGATGGCTTGGCCATGTTGCATGGTCGATACAAGAATACTGAGCTGACCCACGACTCTGGTGATGGCATGAGATGGCGAAACATGACCGCCCACGTTTATGGGCATGGCACATGGCGATGATGAGTATCATCATGATGAGTATACAATACCTGAATACTCGTACATTTCTTAATGTGTTATTGTGTATAATTATAAGGATAATTATCCTGTTTCCTCGCTCTGTCGGTATGAATGTGTACGTACTGATTATATTAATACCTGAGAATCTAATACCTGAATGCACCCCTTACTGTGTTATTATGCATACATCTAAGCAGATATCATATTTCCTCGTTCCGTGGGCACGACACGTGATAATAATGTCTATACACTGATTATATTCACACCTGAGTATAATACTATAATAAAAAAGGCGCTTAAAAGTCGACAGGGTCGACTTCATTGCACCGGGTTTTTATCCCGTATGGCTCGGTATCTTTCCGCAGCGCAGAAAGCGCCACACAAAGCACGAACTCCATAGTTCCAGCGACGACCCACAGGAGTCTCCGAAAATGTCACTGTGAACCGAAGGACGCGGCCCGGAATCGAACCCTCAACCTTCGGATCCCGAGTCAAACGGCTTGACCATTTCGCCACGGAGACTCTCCCATGAGATACTATAATACATTCCTTGCTATGTTATTATGTACTCATCACAACAGGGGGGGGGGGGGGCTATAGCAGCTATAGAGTTTATTAGAGGGCAGAAAATCAAATGGTTTGGCCATGTCATTAGGTTAGCTAGTTAGTCGACAGATCATCCTCATTGCACATCGAACCATTCAGTCCATAAGTGCTTGGATCCCCTCCTCAGCAAATCCCGCAGCATGTAGCGGCTAACGACGCCAGTTCTGTGTTGGTTTATCAATCTTCTTTGGCTTCCTGCGTAGTGTTCTTGTTTGGCCACCCCTCTTTTAATTTGCTGTTCTCACAGTCTGGCCATGGTTGTAGATTCACAGTCATCACTTGGTTCACGCAAAAGTCTTACTTCTCGTAGAGCATTCAGCATTCAGAATATCAGCCTGGTCTATGGCGAGTCCGCCCTTCACCGTAGTCTCACCTGCGAGCTTTTCAGCCCGTTCATTTCCTTGTACTCCCGCATGCCCTGGCACGAAGATGAAACTAATCTTTGCCAGCCGAGACCGCTCCAGAGACAGCAACCACTCTCTTGGGATCCACCCCATCCTCTATCCTCTTGATCATGTTCATTGAGTCGCTAAGGAAACATGCCCTAGTGAATGTCTGTGTCTCGAGCCATATTATTGCTTTACTTACTGCCATGACTTCCATAGTCAGGCTACTTGTGGTTTCAATAAAAGCACCAGAGTCCTTCTTCACAATTCTCCCTCCGGCCCGAGCCGTAAAGGCCCATGAGCTTCTCACATGTCGGACGACAGACCCATCCGTGTAGATGGCAGCATCACCGTCTAGCGAATTCTCGAAAATCAACACTTGTACTTCATCCTCCACAGCAGCCGGATTTTCTTGTCTGCATCTTTTATCTAGTTGGAAGCAAACTGAAAAGGATGTGCAGAAATCTGTTGGCACTTGTATCCACTCCTCGCCAGGTTCTAAGTCCTCAAGTGAACACACCTGTTGAAGAATGTCTCCGGCTTGACCCATCCACGACCGTCCTATTTTTAACCTGCTGCCCTTCACCTTCATAATTTCACCATGCAGTGGATGTTGTGTGTTAGCGTTAACTCTGAGGTAGGCGCGTGCTTTGCAAACTTGTATTCTGTCTTCAATGGTTGGAAAATCAAGAAGGTAGTACATCGCCCTGCATCCTGTATCTCTTGTACATCCAAGAATAATGCGCATAGCTTCATTCTGTATCCTTTCCATCCTTTCTATTTGCTTATGGCTGAGAGTCAGGATTGTCATGGCATACTCAAAAACAGACAAGATCAGCCCCTCGTACAGAAGACATAGATGGCGCTGCTCACAGTTTGATGCCGCCATCGCCGGCATCGCAGCCAAACCCCGCTTGGCCTTTGTTATCACCTGGTCTATGTGCTCATTATAAGCAAGGCTTCGATCAAACCGTATCCTCGGGTAATTCATTGCCTGCGTTCTTTCCACCGTCTCTGAACACAGCCATCTGAACACAGTCATTAGGTTACCAACTAACAGCATACCACAGTAAGCAATGATGTACAGACCAAATGTAAGCAGAAGAAAAGGCCGACCACGTAAACGATGGACAGAGGGAATAGCAGAGTCCTTGGAAATCTCGACACATCATCATCATCATCATCTTCCACTTTTACCATCAAACGTTGTGGGGAGGAATAATTGGCGCTCTAGCGCCCGATGGGTGGCATTGGATAGTGTTATTCCGTGTGATTGTACAATGTATTTTGATGTCGTAAATCCATTTTCTTCTCGGGCGTCCTCTTGGTCTCGTCGCGGATGATCTCTGACGTAAGGCCAGTGCTGGTAGTTGATGGTGTTGCAATCTAACGACATGGCCAAACCATTTGATCTTCTGTCTTTCAATAAATGTGGCACATGGTGTTAATCCCACTGTCTGTCTGATAACAACATTTCTTACTTGGTCTCGGATTGTTAAGTTGGCAGCACTCCCCGGGCATCTCATCTCACAAGTGTTGATTTTGCGAATGTGTGATTTGGATAATGTCCAAGTTTGAAATTGGTAGCATAGGGTAGGTGTGAATATGCTATTCATTATCAGTGTATTACCCGCTTTCGGCGGGTCGCCCTGCGGAAAGAGACCGAGCCATCTGAGATAAAACCTGGGTTAATGAAGTATTTCTGGTGACTGGTGATTCCATCGACGATGAACTGGATTTTTGTGTTTACATTCTGGCGGCGGCATTATGCACAGTGTACCTGCGCGGGCTGTTGTCTTGCCGAGACTCCTGTCTTTTCCACTGTTCACATTGGACAGTGAGGGGTATTTTGTGTGATGTTCACTGGCACAGGAATGGAGCATAATGGGAACGACCCGGTGCCGTGAATTTGGAATCGCAACTAACTAACTAACTAACTAACTAACAATCTAACTAACTGACTGACTGACTGACTGACTGACTGACTGACTGCTGACTGACTGACTGACTGACTGACTGACTAATATGTATATATCTTAACATATGCCGGATTAGTGGCGTAGGGGTTAAGAACGCAATTCGTAATCCTGCATACCCCTTTACAAACACATCTTCGGGCGATTTGGCAGCAGACCGCCTTGCGTTGGTTTTTTATAAAATAGTATGAGTGTCAGCCGTTCAATAAAGGCAAACCTGTGAACGTAAAGTTGCCGAGAAATCACGAACAGTTCAGAAATACTTGGGTTGACTGCGACGTCCTGTAAAGTATATACAACTAACTTTTTATTTACTGACCGGGTGAATCCATTGTCCTGTCTCCCGGTGAGAATTAGGTCATTACACGCACAATGACACGGGCGCAGTCTGACGTGGTTTCTTTGTCAGCTCTCCACGTCCGGGCGCACAAAATGCGGCGGTTCTAATCTTTCACATAATCACACCAGGTTCCTATTATAGAATTTATTTCTTGTCTGTTGTTCCTTGATTATCTCCAGTGACTGCCGCTTTCATCAACGATGAACTGTACCTTCACAGCAATGTATATGTTACTGTTCTTTCTTCATTATTGGCATGTTCTATTATTCTGTCTAAGTACACGCCATTATCAACGTCATCATCATCAAGTGCCTTGCCAACTGGTGTGGGCGATAATGCTTATCCACAAAATGGGATCTCCGACGGCACGAAATGTCAAAAATTTTCTCTCGCTGTCAATGTAGCTCTAATGTTCCCTTCATTGTCAGAACTTGTTCATACATCATTATTAAACTTCTTGATCCAATAAACAACGATGTATATTTTATTTGTATTTCATGTTTTCATATTCAAAGTTTCACTATTAATGTCACATTTCTGTTTCCATTTTTTCTTCTACATCATGACAATCGTCACTGTATGTGTGTGTAAACTGTTGGGGGATCGGGAGATGTGTGTGTGGGTGGATTCGTGATGTGTGTGGGTGGGCTCAGGATGTGTGGGTGGGCGGGGTGGGTTTGTGTGGGTGGGTGGGGGATTTATGTGTGGGTGCGTGCGAGATGTATGGGTGTATGGGGAGATGTGTTTGTGGGTGGGGATGTGTGTTTGTCTAGGTGGTTGTGGGTGAGTGGGTGAAGGAGGATATGTTGGTGGATGATTGATGGTGGGTTATGGGATGGGTGGGGGTATATGTGTGGGTGGGGAGATGTGGATGTGGGGATATGTGGTGGGTGGGAGATGTGTGCAGGTGGGGGTGGTTGTGAGTTTGGGGATGTGTATGTGGGTGAGGAATGTGTATGTGTGTGGGATGTTTGGGTGGATGGGTGGGGAGTGTGTGTGGGTGAGAGATGTGTGGGTGAATGTGTGTGGGGCATGTGTGTGGGTTGGGGGAGGGGTGCGTTATGGGTGTGGGTGATGGATCTGGAGATGTGTGTGTGGGTGGGGGATATGTCTGGCTGGGTTGGGGTGTGTGTGGCTGGATAGAGGATGTATGTGTGGGTAGTGAGGGTGATTGTAGTTGGGGGCTGTGTGGATGGGTAGGAGATGTGTGGATAGATGTGTGTGTAGGTGAGGGATGTGTCTTTGGGATGTGTGTGGGTGTGGTATTGTGTGCGAGGGGAGCTGGGTGTGGATAAATCATGTTTGTGTGGGTGGGTGAAGGTGTGGTTGGGCTTGTGGGTGGGTGAAGGATGTGTGTGAGGGTGGGGGATGTGTGCTTAGATGGGTGGTTGGGATGTGTGAGTGTGGGTGGGTAGATAGGAGATGTATGTGTTGATGAGTGGGTAAGGGATGTGTGGGTGTTAGTGGTTGAGGGATAAGTACGTGTGTCTAGGGATGTGTGAGGGGATGAATGTATGGGTTGTGTGTGCGTGGGTGGGAGGTGTGTGTTTGTGAATGGGGAATGTGTTGGTGGGTGGGGATGTGTGTGAGGGATGTTTGTATGGGTGGGGAGATTGTGCGTGGGTGGGGATGTGTGTGTATATGGGTAGGGGTGTGTGGTTAAGGGATGTGTGGCTGGGGGAATGGGTGGATGGAGGATGTGTGGGTGGGTAGAGGATATGTGGGTGGGTGAGTGTGTGCAGGTTAGGAGATGGTGGGAGGTGTTTGTAGGTGTGGGCTCGGGATCTGTGAGTGGGCTGGGGGAGATGGGAGATTATGTGGGTGAGTGCGGAATTTGTGTGTGGGTAGGTGCGGAATATGTGAGTTGACGGGGAGATGTGTGTGTGGCTGAGGAATGTGTGTTTGGTTGGGTGGTTGGAGGTGTGTGGGTGGAGGAGGATATTGGGTGAGTGATTGTTGGTGGGAAATGGGACGGGTAGAGGATATGTGAGTGGGTGGGGAGATGTGTGTAGGTGGGGGATGTGTGGGTTATTGAATGTATGTGTGCTTTGGGTGTGGGTGCATGGGATGTGTGGTGGGTGAGAGGTGTGTGTGGGTGGGGAGATGTGTAGGTGTAGGGATGTAGTGGGTGGGTGGGGGAATGTATTGTATGTGTGTGTGGTTGGGTGGGGGATTTGGAGTGAATGGGGGATGTGTGGGTGGGTGGTGGATGTGTCTCATAACATAGTAATATGCATTGTTTATGTTTACAAAATTCATGTGACAATGTTTTTTTCCTATGCACTGTTGATGAAAGAAAGATGAGTGATTGGAAGGGCCGAATGTAAGACGGGCCTGCGTGTCCAATTTGTTACCCTTTGAAAATAAAGTCTGTTCGTTCGTTCGTTCGTTCATAATCATCATTATCATCTCCTTTTGCCGTCAAGCGTCGTGGGGAGGAATAGTTGGCATTCCAGCAGCACCCGACGGGTGGCACAGTACAGTGCCATTCAGTGTTATTGTACAATGTCTTTGATGTCAATCCATTTTCTTCTCGGCCGTTTGCTTGCTCTCGTAGCAGATCTTCTGTGATGTATGGCCAGTTCTGGTAGTTGCTGGCGATTTTGTTACTCAGTCCCCAGTTAGTGAATGTTTGTGTTTGTTATTAATCGTGTTTGTTGTTTCCCACGTTTCTGATCCATACAGTTGTGCTGATTTAATGTAAGAATTGAATATTCGAAGTTTGGTGCTAAGTTTAATTTCTTTCGGAAATAAAAACAATTAGATGCATGTAACTCCTGCGAAAAACTTCTGCCCCGCCTTCCTAACAACGAAGGATTTGTGTTAATATTATTAAATTTTCTAATTTAATGTTTTTCTTTAGGCCTGCTTGTGTTATTCCTGGGGAAGATTAGTATAATCGAAGCGTCGTTCGCTGAGTCGTAATATACTTATTTTTATGTTTTTATTTTTGATTTATTTGGTTGTTTCGGGATTTGTGATTTAAAAATTGAGCACAACCCACTACTGGCAACGCTGATCGTATTCTGGTATGAACGTACGGTCTATCCACGTCGATGTGGAAGCACTAGACTCGAGTTTCGCTCTCTTTTGAGCTCGTCAGTAGTGCATATCCTTGACCGGACCCGGAAACAAACCCCGGATCACTGGCGTGTGAAGCGGATGTGTAACCACTAGACCACGAGGCACACGCTGGACACGGCCAAAGTATCATAACAGAATATTACAATTTGCTGTGATAATTTGGCCGTATCCAGCGAGTGCCGTGTGGTCTAGTGGTTACACACCCGCTTCACACGCCAGTGATCCGGGGTTTTTATTTATTTATTCTTTTTATGTTTTTTTTTCTCCCATGTGATTTATGTTTACCATAGTGGAGTTCGTTGTAAAGTATTTTACCATGTATGTGTTGAGTATCTCTCACTTTTCGCAGGAGTTTCACATGCCTAACTGTTTTTATTTCCTATTGTTATATCCTGCTTCAGTCGTGACGTCTCTTATATATTATTAACTGCTTTTGACTTCCACGAATCTCCTAATTTTATAAGTACTCTTGTTGCCTTTGCTATCATTTTCTCATTGCTTTCCCGGCGATTTCGCATAATTTCCTCATAATTGTCCCATCGTTTTCTTATCAGTTTCTCTTGATTTTCCCATCATTTCCCCATCGTTTTCCTATCATTGTCCCATCATGTCCCCATCGTTTCCTCATCCTTGTTGACGTTGCTACCTAGATTGGTTACAGTATGAATAACGTTAGTGGGACTGCGGTAAAGCTGTGGAAATGTGAACAAGATACAATAACTCAAAGTAATACAGCTTTACAGAACACAGTTACGAAAAGCATTGGCCGTTACGGTGACTAGCCTTCATTAGCAAACAAATAAACAAAACACAACATATAAACACGGGGACGACACTAAGTGACTACATTAAGGGATAAAAACGGATTGAAAAGAATGGAAAGATAGAAAGAAAATTAAAAAGTGAAAAAAGGTATTACGTGTCTCAGAAACCCAGGTAGTGATTCTGAGACACGTAATACCTTTTTTCACTTTTTAATTTTCTTTTTATCTTTCCATTCTTTTCATGCCGTTTTTATCCCTTAATGACTGCCTGGGTTTCTGAGATACTTATTATATTGGTTTCCATTTTCGTTTGTTTCCCCGTATTTATATGTTGTATTTTGTGTATTTGTTTGCTGATGAAGACTAGTCGCCGCAACGTCCTGTATTTTCCGTAATTGTGTTCTGTAAAGCTGCATTACTTTGTGTTGTTGTAAATTGTTTACCTAGATTGGTATATGATTCAGTCTCTTGAAGCAAGGTTTCACCTAAGGAGAGCAGGTTATCATTTCTTTGATTTATTTGCATTATCTTTTGTCATTTCCCTATGAATTTTTCACCCTTATTGTTGTGAAATCCCATAAGATGTGTTGACTGTCCCATCTGTGCCTATGGTATTACCTAGACTGATGTGTGATTCCGTCTCTTGAAGTGACGTTGTCTGTGTGATCTACACATTTATCCACGTTCCAAATAGTTACACAGCTAGCGAGGTAATATATATATATATATATATATATATATATATATATATATATATATATATATATACATATATATATATATATATATATATCATGTGCCATGCCGGAAAGCGTGGGCGGTCATGACTCGCCATTTCACTCGATCACCAGTGTCGTGGATCAGCTCAGTGTTCCTGTCCTGTCCATGCCATGTGGCCAAGCCATCCAGGTATTTTCCTCTCGGTCTTCCTCTTGGTCTGTTCCCTTCGATCTTGCCAGTTGTCACCAAGTTCTCCAATCCATTTCTTCTCATAACATGTCCAAAAAATTTTGACTGTCTACGTCTAATCTCTCCAATCAGCTTACGATGTTCATTTGTCTCCTGTAGTACTTGGTCATTGGTTTTTCTGTCTGTCCATGGTATTCTTTGCATTTTCCTCAGAAACCACATTTCTGCAGCCATCAGATGTTTTTCAGCTTGACTGCTCATTGTCCAAGTTTCACATCCATACAAAAGAACAGGCTCTATGTATCCCCTCAACACTCTTTTTCTCGTTTCAATTGACATCTTTTTATTGGTCAGAATGTTTTCCATTTGGCTAAAGGCTACTTTCGCCATGGCGATTCTTGTTCTAATTTCTTCAAGGCATCTCCCATCAGTAGTGATATTAGTAGTTATATATATATAATAGTATTAGCGTTCTAATTACTTACAGTAAAACATTTTTTTCGAATACAAACACAAAAAGGAGAGATTAAGACTGTAGAGACTATTTTATATCTAGCTGCATTTTGCTTCTTATTGCCCTTGACATTCAAAAAGAAATAATTGCAAAATGTAATGTTAGCACGCGCGTTTGTGTAATCGCTATGTGGCTGCGCAGATAATGTTATGAGTGCGGTCTAACGAATCTTCGAACCCTTCGTTCGTTACGTCGGTGTTTAGTGAGCGTAAGACGCGCCACCTATAGATATATTAGTAGTGATGGTGGTGGTTGTAGTAGTGATATTAGTAGTGGTGATTATAGTGGTGGTCATCGTCGTCGTCGTAGTAGTAGTAGTAGTAGTAGTAGTAGTAGTAGTAGTAGTAGTAGTAGTAGTAGTAGTAGTAGTAGTAGTAGTAGTAGTAGTAATTACAGCGGCTGTGACAACAGAAAGGTGTATGATTATTACACCATTGTTACATTGACGAATGCGTGCGTGCCTCTGTGTGTGTGTGTGTGTTCGAGCGCGCGTGTGTGAGAGAGTTTTTTGGTGTGAATTACAGCGGGAAAACAGTTCACTGAAAAGCACCAAACATCTCATGCGCTACCTTGTCTTAGCTCTTTAATTCGTGTAGCGTTATTGGTAATTAAATATACACGTATCATTTCATAATTTCATTTACAAGATGTCTGTCACAATTTTATATTCACGTAAATAGTTAAAGTACACACATGCACATCCGCTTGCGCGGGCGCACGCAGACAGTACACAACAGACCATGTATTACATTCCTTGATGCGTTTTGGGTACATGGTAAGTAAGTAAGAAAGGGTCATTTTTACATGCTTTCAGACATACGTGGCATGTACTGCCAAATCCATATTTCTCTATACCAATCAACACTTGCTGTGGGATCTGGTCACTACATATATAAATACTCGTAAATCTCCTTTTCATTGTCCATACCGTGTGGCATTGTAATCATGTCTGTCCATGGCATTCTGTTTGTTGTGCTGCGAATCATTTGCGATACTGACCTTCGTCCATGCCATGATACCAAACTGCCCAGTATCTTGTCTCTTGTCTTCCCCTGTTTCTCTCCCCCCCCCCCCTCCCAAGCCTGCCGTCATACTCCAGTTTTGTCCTTCACATGACAAGCCCAAAGAATGTAGACTGTCTGCTTTTAATGCGAGTAACCTTTGTAAGTCAACTTTACTCAAGTTATATTCATTGGTCTTTCTGTCCGTCCTTCGTGTTCTCATCATCCTTCTAAAGAACCACTTCTCCGCAGCTTCCACATAATTCTTCACTTGTCTGATCATTATAAATGATTCGCTTCCATACACCATGACACACACACACACGAGCGCGCGCGCGCGCACACACACACACACACACACACACACACACACACACACACACCCGGTGTGTCACTACACTTTGCATATAGAACAAATTTGAAAAAATTCTTTCTTCCGTTGATAACACCATTCTGTTTGGAGTTCGAAGATGTTTTCCAGCAGACGACAGGCATTCGCTGCATATTGCTTCACGAAGGACTGTGAAGCACATTTTTTATGACACCGTATGCTTCATTTTTCACATTTGTTCTACACATAAAGTGTAGTGAGGACTTTACAAACACACTGTATATATTTATAATTTAGTATACGCCTGTATTATAATAGTTCTAGTTTTCTGTGGGATAAGATAGCCAGTCTTACTCGTCTCTTATGGCAAGCACGGTAGGTTACAGCATCACCATTCTTTGCCTCCCTGCCAGCCCTGGTCACACACCTCCGTCCTTTAAGCTTCCCATATTGTCGTCATTAGAGAGCCGGGTCGTTTAGTGGCTAAACACTCACCTGCCGTCGGTGGTCACAGGTTTAACACGCATCGGAGCGGTCTCGAATTATTAGTAATTAAACTCCCAGGTCGACACAGCAGACAACAGGTACCAGTAAATGTCTTAGGGGGTAAAGGTGACTAGGGTGATATTGAACCCATTAGCCACCAAGCATCGACTGGTCTATAAATAAGTGGATGAGTTGAATTGAGTTGAGCTGAGCTGAGTTGAGTTGAGTTGAGCTGAGCTAAGTTGAGATAAGTTGAGATGAGCTGAGTTTAGCTGAGCTGAGCTGAGTTGAGTTGAGTTGAGTTGAGTTGAGCTGAGCTGAACTGAGATGAGTTGAGTTGAGCTGAGATGAGCTGAGCTGAGCTGAGTTGAGTTGAGTTGAGTTGAGCTGAGGTGAGCTGAGCTGAGTTGAGTTGAGTTGAACTGAGCTGAGCTGAAATGGGTTGAGTGGAGTTGAGTTGAGTCAAGAACCGACATCCCTGCACTCGAGGCATTCCCATCAGTGCTTAGTCATAATCTTGAACAGCCAGAGAAGAGTTCTAAAACTAATGGTGTCTGTTGCAATCTGATCTCGTGTTCGTCTTGCTTTACCTCGGAAAGACGACTGTCGATTAGTTCCTCTGACCACCCCTTGCTCCTGCATAAGACCATGATAATCTGTCTGTTCTTCTGCATTATTCACATTCTCCCAGAGAGCCTTCACTACATCTGTCTTATCATGCATTAAATCACCCCAGCCAATCTGTCCGCATGTTCATTCCTAACCACAACAGTGTCCTGAAGAAAAGATCCAGCGAATACTCACAACCCGTGACCTCTGCACGAAGCATGCCAGTCTTCACCTTTGCCAACATGCTTTGTGAATCAGTTACAATCACAACATGTGTATACAGTTTGCTCTCCAACCAATAGAAAACTGCAGTAACCGCCTCAACCTCAATTCTCAGAGATGAGGTTGTGGTATCATATGCCAAACTCTCCTTTACTAAACATTGGTAACAATGTGTATCTAGCGCCATATGACCAGTGCGACCAAGACGAGTAACAGTGACCTTTTCTTGTGTTATTATAATATTTCATGATACATGACCATATTGTGTCAGTCAATAGATACCGCCCATACATTGACAACTATAAAATAACACAAAGAATGCTGCTTTATAGAACACAATTACGGAAACACTGGACGTTGTGGCGACTAGCCTTCATCAGCACACAAACACATACACAAATCACAACATATAATCACCGGGAATTATGAAATGACACATGTAAATTTAATTACCACGGGGATGATTATATGTTGTGATTTGTGTATGTATTTGTTTGCTGATGAAGGCTAGTAGCCGTAACGACCTGTGTTTTCCGTTATTGTGTTCTGTAAAGCTGCATTACTTTGTGTTATTTTATTGTGTTTGCATTTCCACAGCTTTACCACAGTTCAACTAAATTTATGCATACTATACATTGACACATCACTATAGTGTAGTAAGTTCTTTGAATAGATATCTCAGTACTAATATTTGTAGTATAGTACAAGAAATCAACAAGCGAAATTAATACAAAAAGGGAGTACAGAAACATATAACTTAACGGTTAAGTCTCATCGTCATCATTGTTGCCTTACCGACCGGCGTGGGTGTATATGCGATCTCCAACAGCATGTATCAGTTCATATGCTGACACAGTTCTGTGTAAACAAAACGATGTTACGAATATTATTCTCTCGCTGTCTTCCTTTATCATTCTATCCACAAATCAATCTAGTTCCCCCATGTTCCAGATCTTTTGCTCAGGATGTGGCCAAACAATGTTATGACTGAATGCACCATTCCATCTTCACAGATGATATATTGTAAAATTGAGTTATACCTCTCCTAGTCTGAAATTAGAGATCAAGTGTTGCCCATACAGCATGGTTCTTCTCTCTGCCTGCCTAGTTTACTCCTTTGGAAATGTAATACCAATACGTCTGGATCAAGACAAGCTGCAGAAGCTGCCTGATCAGCAAAGCAAAGCTCTAACTGTCCGCCTATAGGAGCTTCCATCCTAGACCAGTTGCCGACCAAGGCTTAGGGCCTGGGCTGGCCTGCCATGACATTTAGTCTTTAGGTTATTGTTATGATTATTTAAGAAACAACAAACCCCTCATACACAATATTATGCTTGCTTGCTTGCTTGTGTTCGTTGGCTTGAGCTCCAACGCGAAGTCCTGTATGTCGGATGAAGGCATCCTGTTGTCAAACATCAGTGTGATGTCATACAGGACCTGAGGTTTGCGTGAGTATCCGTTGTCCCATGTCTGGCTTATTGGTGTGCAGACTGGTGGTTCCTCGCCGTACAGGCAGACACTCTCCGACTTCGGAGGAACACAATATTATAATCATAATCATCATTACCATCACCATCATCATCATCTACATCATCATCATATAACGCCAGGCTCGCAGTGACGACTGCCTGTAGAGGGTTTCCAACACGTTCTGTCTTGGGTCTATATCGTGTACACTATTTGATTTCTTCCAGCCCATCTGTATCTGTTGATGCGGTCCACCCACGGGTGACCCTATCTTCCACTTACAAGTTTTGCACACCGAGCTGGTTTCAGAGTTTTGAGAGGGCCAAGTGACTCCGGCAACACAGTCCCCTGTGGAGACGTTGGTACGGGATCGGGAGACAAGTCACTAAACCCACCTCACTCCCATACAGGACTACTTCAGGACTCAAACCATCTCAGAGTTCAGACTCACAAGCAACATTAACATCAGCAACAATAAAAACAACTACAGCAGCAGCAATAATATCAACAACATGAACAACAACAATACCTCCACTCTTCCCTTCACTACATCTCTTAGCAAGGGGTGTGTCTTTTTATACACCGGAAGTGCTTGCGTCATGTGACGTTGATCTCATACACAATAATACACTACGTGGGGAAGTCATTAAATAACAGGCATTCTTTTATAAAGTGCACGGACACAGTGTTTTCAGGACACAAACTGACTCTCAAGCAATGCCCCATGTGAGGGTTGTGAGGATAAAGCAATTTGGGCATACGCAATAGCCATTAAAACATGAACGCCCAACTATCAACTTCAGTATAGAGACAGTTGTTTGAGTCATGGGAAGAATATATGAATGAGTAGACAGATTTCTGCCGGTCTCTCTGGCTGAGGGGTTACACCACTTTCTCCGTAATCCCGTTTATCCACTCAGGGTCTCGCAGCGAGGCGAGAATTGGAAGCGGTTCGACCCGCGCTCGTGACTTGCGGGATAATGAGCCGGCCGCTCAGAAAGCAATGGCAAACTACTGAGCATAATCTTGCCAAGAAATCAACATACAGCTGAAAGATGCTGATGTTGATAGCGATGTCCTGTAAAGGATATGCAAAACATTTATTTATAGATAGATTTCTAAGGAAACAGCCGGTTATTTCAAGAATCAGGAATTGGCTGGGAAAGTCTTGATGATCACCTTAAGGGATAGCAAGTGCCCAATGTAAATGCATTTCTAGAAACTGTGACTTGTGCTCCGTACAAGACGTAATATTTCTGAATTTTAATTCGCAACTTAGTTACTTAGTTGTGAGCAGTGGTTTCATATTGTCATCCAGTTTAGCTAAGATATGAAATAATGAGCCCATGGATTCGAAACAAGACAACTACATCCACAAGCGATCGTGTCAATAAACATCTTCTTCAAGGAACAAGCCATAGAGAACAAAGTGTTTCTACAGAATCGTTATGGGAGCCGACTGTATATTTCCTTTGATCACAAATAACATCATAATAGAAGTAACGCTGGTAACAATGGCATTACTTTAGATTCAATCGAAAAACTACACCCATCATGATCATGACCATCAGCATCATCATCATCATCATTGACATTACCATCAACATCATTATCAAGAGCATCACCATCAACAGCATCATGAATATCATCATCATAATCATCATCATCATCATCATCATCATCATCATCAACATCAACTTCTCCATTGTTTCTCTTCTCATTTTATGACGAATTAACACAGTTTGTCACGTTGTTGTTATCATTATCATCATCATCATCATCATCATCATAATCCAGTGCCTTACCAGCTGGCGTGGGCGAACATGCCTCTCCACAATTGAGAAGACAAAAACTGGAACATGTTATGACAACCGGAAAGATTTGCTGAAAGAGAGATAGAGAAAGACAGCTTGAGAAGATTCTAGACAGTCTTGTGTCATGGCACGGAAGGGATTCAACTCACGAATTGATCCATGACGCTGGAGATCGTAATATGACGATGGCAATGATGAAGCCTTATGGAGTTGACCCAAACAGAGGACTTTCAATTGAATTAATCGAGGAACTAATCGACATTAATAGTTAGAATAACACTGAATCGTGGGGTGAGGAACAGACTATGGAGATGGATAGGACACACTTCGACAATAGTATGACTAGAAAGTGCTTCTTCTGCAACACACAGGGCAAAAGAAATTGAGGGAGATTTAAATCACACAACGAAGATAATTAGAGACAAATATTAATAATGTGGGGAAGACAAGATGGAGCTACGGGAGATATCATGAACCTGGTTGTGTGTCTGTGTCCCAATAGGCTGCACAGAGCAGAAGCAAGATAATAGAATGTGAACCTCCGGAAGAAAGATCGCAGAGGCTTGAAAATAGCAGCACAGGAAACGTTCGTTGGGACTCATCAATCAACATGGGCCGGGCACAGGTAGTCGCTGTACAGTTGTGGATTTATGACACGGTGCATCAGAGCTATGTGGGCATGTTTGGTGTGCAATGGTGACAACCCGCACTGAACTGAACTGAATGCTTTTGGCATCTTTCAGTTGCTCGTAGTTTTACCTCTTCATTGATGAAATGTTGTGTGGAAACGTTGGTTTTGCTTATCGAGCTTCCAATAGTGCGTTCACAAATATTTTTTTCCCGTATAAAACTCCATAGCTCAGTAACCAACTGAGTGGAAATGATAGGATTTAGCATATAACCTTATCATTATGAACACCCAACAAATAAATGTGTGGTATGGAGATTTTACAGCAGATCTCAATGTTTGTTTATATGCGCTATATACTTTTAGGATCTGAGAATAAGTGCATATTAGGAAATGTATTACATCATCACGCGGAAACGTCGGTGTTCAATAATAAATATTCTCCTTGGTGCACTGAAATTTCCTTATGAGAAGCACGTCACATAGTGGAACGGAAGTGTTCAGAACGTTACCATAACTGAGGTGCGTTATTGTAAAACAAGTTCGTTACGGTGAATGCAATACATTTTCGCCAACATATCAAAGAAATGTCGCCGCTTTCCATGAATTTAGTTGCCTTTGGACCTATCAAAGACATATTCTTTGGGTGACAGTAAATATAAGATGGCAGAAAAAATTGCATAGCGAGGCAACAAATACTTTTCAAAACAACTGAACATGGGTGAGGGCAAACATTTGTGAACGCACTATAGCTGCATTTTAGGCGAATTGTTTACAATAGCAGAACAACATCTGACCGCATCTAAGACTGGTGTTAATGGTCACCAGTGCTTCTTCATAATATGATGATGATGATGATGATGATGATGATGATGATGATGATGATGATGATGATGATGATGATGATGATGATGATGATGATGATGATGATGATGATGATGATGATGATGATGATGATGATGATGACCATACAACTTATAGTGAGAGATTAGGCATGACGAAAAAAAGCAATAATAAGTAACATATAACACTACTTGTCACTACAAATAACAGTTCTGTCCACAAAGGCACAAATCCCCTGGTTAATTGTGACACTTATTATAATAAAACAGTTTGCACATAACAACAACAACAACAATCTTAGTGCAACGATAACAGCAATGACATCTGTTTGCGATTGCCTGGCGCCTGTTTAAATGTCAGAATTAGGTTAAGTAGCATAATTCCGCCTCCTTTTCATTTACTCATCAAAGGCTTCTGTATCTCTGATGCCCCACCCCACCCCCCTCTAAGGTGTCTTCATTAGCCAGGTCTATCATTCACATGAACCCACAACTATGAAATATGAACAGAATTCGTATCTAACCATTGAAATCTAACCATCTCTACATAGATGGGTCATCACAAAATGCTGTTCGAAATGGAGGAGCGGGAGTGTACATAGAATTCCCAAATAATACTAGGGACACAGCCAGAGTACCGACAGGAAAGTGTTGCCATAACTATGACGCTGAAACCGAGGCAATCAAGATAGCAATAGAGAAATCATAAAATACCAGCCATGGTGCACAACATGTGGTGCTATTTACGGATCCAAAATCAGTACTCGAGGCGCTCCTGTCTGGGAAATTGCCAATAGTACGGACACTACTTTCTGAACTTGGCAGACAGCGTAAGGTCACCATACAATAGATACCATCTCACTGTGGAGTACCCGGAAACGAGACAGCTGATCGATTAAGCTAAGGAAGGAGCAAAAGAAGAACAACCTCGTGTGCCTATTTCATACCGACAAAGGAAAAGAATGAACAAATCAGTCAGAAAACCACAAAAACCTGCTCAAGACGACTACTAGAATGGACAGACCAGAACAAATCATTATTCTGCGCCTCAGAACAGGACACAACAGATTACGCAACCACATGTATACAAAATTCAAGATTGGTGAATCAGCCATGTGCACATGTGGATTGGCGTCACAGACAGCAGAGCATATACTCCAAGACTGCCCAGACAACAACATATCTAGACAAACCATCTGGTCTAGAGAGACCTCAGTGGAAGATAAACCCTATGGACCACTGAGTGAACTAAAAAAAGACAGTTAAATTCACTCAAGAGACAACAGAGCAGTTATAGACATATTTCAAGCGAACGAAAGAAGAAGAAGTAGAACTGACAAATCACCATTGGTCTCAGATTGTATATTGACCCATCAAATAATTACGTTCTGTGATATAACGAAGGGGTTACGATAGCAATTCGCCATCCCGCATATCGCGTTAGAAACACAGCTGCGAGCGATTTGGAAGCAGACCGCCTTGCGCCAATTTCCATACAATGGTATGAGTGCCGGTCGTTTAGAAAGCAATGGCAAACTACTGAACGTAAACTTACCAAGAAATCCCAAACAGGCAAACAATTATAGGGTTGATTGCGACATGCTGTAAAGGATTTGCAACTAACTTGCTATGTCAAATAACAGGCACAAACTCAAACACATTGGACCATAATTTTGTGTCCAGAATATTAACGAAAATTTTAGAAGAAATGCGATTGGTGTCTTGTTGGTCATGTCCACAATGCACTTGTTCCAGCAAAGAGGCGCTGTCGTCGTTTGGAGGTGACAGGTTCGAATCCAGGTGGGGGTAACTACAGCCTTCAATGTTGGTGTTGTCTTGTGTGTCCTTTGTTCTCTCCTTCTTTCGTCTACTTCTATGAGTGCCAATGGATTTATTTATGAACTGTTTGTGGCCTAAAAGTTTTTTCCCAATTGTGCATCATTCAACCAGTCAATCAATCAGGTGCCGTCTTCACAATAAAGGTTGACTGTAATGGAACTCCAATACTGTCTGTCTCTCGCCCTGACTGTACATTCTATCAGATTGATGTTCGTCCATCTGATGTTATCTTCCCACTTGTATCGTTGTCTACCTCTTGCTCACCCTCAATCTTGCCCCCCATTATGGTTTTTATACGAGTATTATGTCTTTTAACGTGTGGCCGAAATATTTCACTCGCTTTTTTTATGTCGTTCATCAACTCTCTTTTAATTCCCAGATTTTCTAGAATCTATGTATTTGATTGTTTTTGTTTCCCTGACATAAGACATATTCTTCTCTATATCCACATCTCCAGGGCCTCTCTATTCGACTTTCTAGTAGCTTGCTCAATGTCCATACAACAGTGTTGAATATACGTAACATTTTCCTATTCTCATTTTTAATGCGTTGTTAATCTCTCTAGATGATGATACTAATGTAATGCTGCAGAAAGCTTTTTTGGCCATTCCTAAACTCTTTTTGATTTCTATTTCACTTCTTCAATCATCTGTTATTACATGTCCGAGATAGAAGAAACTTGTTACTTGTGCAACATTGGAACCGACTAATCATTTCTCTTCTTGAAGTGGTCGTTACTATTCTGGACATAGTATTACGGTCCGGTGTGCTTGTTATTTGACCTTTGCTGATTTAATATATAATTATGTGACCTGTGGTGCTTTTCGATTTTTAGATGTATTGGGTATATGGTGCTACAGCAATATTTTCATAGAAAAACAATCAACACTCCTAGATGATGAGGAGAGTAATACAGCTCGTGAATTTACTTCCCTGATACCCAGCGTAGGCTGCATCGATCTGGGAACCCACGTCAGATTTAAAAGTCCGTCCCGTGTGGGTTGGAACACATGATCACCAGGAGGAAAGGCGAGCCACTAGCCACTACTCTAGCGTGGCTCCCAGGGTGGAATAGCACGGTGTGTGATGGACGGACAAAGGTGGGTGGAGAGTGGGAGGGAGAGAAGAGAGAATGGGAGGGAGAGAAGAGAGAGTGGCAGGGGCGAAGAGAGAGTGGGAGGAAGAGAAGAGAGATAGAACGAGAGAGAAGTGAGGGGTGGGTAGAGAAGAGAGAGAGAAAGGGATAAGCGAGAGAGGTAGAAATAGAGAAAGAAAAGAACGAGAAAGAAAAGAGAGAGAAGAAAGAGAATAGAGAAGAGAGAGAAGAGAGAGCACACGAGAGAGAGAGAGAGAGAGAGAGAGAGAGAGAGAGAGAGAGAGAGAGAGAGAGAGAGAGAGAGAGAGAGAGAGAGAGAAGAAACATAGACTATAACATCATCGGAGTGCTATGAAAACATTAACCTGAAAATATTATCTTCAAAGTTATTCGAACCCAGCAAACTTCGTGGAATCTGCCTAAACCACACTAACAGACGCATACTATATTAACATACGCATATATATATAAGCTATAGTTAATAACTTTTAACTGCAGCTGCTTCTGACAGCTGGCCCGCTTTGACTCAATAACGTCTTTAACCCATTCAACTCCATACAGATGTTAAGAGATCTCTTTTTGAATCATTCATACAGTTATCGTGATGCTATAACAACCGCCTGGGTTGTCAAAATAGTTCAGCCTAATACCCCATGAGCCATCTATATTAAGGGAGATAACCAAGTCCTTCTTCAATCTCATTCCTGTCCCTGGGTTGTCTGTACATGGGTTGCCCCTGGCCACTTTGCAATCTGACATTTGAAAACATGTTGGCGATTTCCAGATCTTTGGTTCGAGCATAGGGGTCTCCGTTTCTTGGAGAATTGCTTCTGGAGTCGTAATTAGCCTGCGGTCTCTGCTCGAAGCTCCTGTCTACACCATAAGATGGGCCGCTGTATCTGTTCTTGTTATTGTTATCTTCGTATCGAGAAGAATCTCCAGGTCCATCATTGCGATATACGTTTAACGAATCGTCGAATCTTCTTCCGCTATCAATGACGTTGCTGTCTTTGGCAGTGTCGTTCCAGTGGGACGCATAATCCCTGCTGTGCTCATCCTGACGACCTTTGTTGGCATCAAATTCTTTAAAGGCGTCGCCATCTGGAAAGTGTTTGGCTTTCCCTGCCTGCTGCTCTTGTAGTTCCTTGTACTTCCCAGCCAGTTCTTTGCTGTTGTCGTAAGGATCAGCATCGGAAGCTTCTGGGCGTTTGTCTGTTTTGGGCTTGAGTTTGACCATTCGGAAGTCAGTGGGCAAGACTTTGACACCGATCATGTGAGGCGGGACTTTGGCAACAGGCCTTCCGCTAATGTGCTCGTCCGAGTCCACGGGAGGGTTCATGTTCCGGCTTTCTAAGTTTGACGCCGAGTGTATGGGACCTCCAAACCCCCGAGGGCTGCCGGGAGGGTAATGAGGGGATCGGGGAGAGTTCATACTGGCCACAGGAGCAACAGGAGATGGCATGGGGTCACCTGGCCACTGCGTGTACTGTGGGCCCGGGGCATACCCGGGTGATGGTAGCTCGTGAGG
>JACEFZ010025297.1:117500-120000 GCA_014155875.1 Cepaea nemoralis
TGTCTTTTACAGGCCATTGCAGCCAACACCAGCACTTTTCGATTGTTTGTGCTTTACTAGAAAAGTTTACGTTCAGTACTTTGCCTCGGCTTTCTGAACGGCCGACGCTTATATTATATGAAAACCAATGCAAGGCGATATGGTTCCGAATCGCCTGAAGCTGTGTTTCGAACGTGGTATGAGGGATTGCAAATCGTGTTTGTAACCCCATGGCCAACCATGTGTATTTATGTATGCGTCATTGTCAAATATACTTTACTAATTCAGGAAGTAACAGAGATGTGGTTCCTGAGACGAATGATGCGAATATCTTGGCGTGCCAGAGTAACTAACAATGATTGCCTCAAAGAGGCTCATGAAACTAGAACATTATATACAACAATAAGAAGGAGACAAGCCGCTTTCTTTGGCCATGTAATGAGAGGAGAAGCCTTGCAGATCATCGTGACGACTGGAAAGATCAAGGGGAAGAGAGACGCCTTAACAGACCCTCAAGACTGACCAAATCGAATGCCTTTGTAAGATCAATGCAATAAAAGCTAGCTGTTTGCTATTTACTAGTGAAATAATAATCAAAACGAGAATAGGAATGGCCAAAAATGCTTTCAACGGCATGAAATCAGTAAAATTGAGAATTGTCAAACGCTACTGTGTGGCGCGGAAGCCTGGACATTGAACAAGCAACTAAAAAGTCAAACAGAGGCCCTGGAGATGTGTATATACAGAAGAATATGTCGTATTTTATGGAAACAAAAACAATCAAATGCAGAGGTTCTAGAAAAAAACTGGGAATGAAGAGAGAGTTGATGAAAGAAATAAAGAGGAGGCAAAATAATTTCGGCCACGGTAAAAGACAAGATACTCTTTAAACAACCATACTGGAGGGAAAGTTTGTGGGCAACCGAGCAAGAGGTAAACAACGATACAAGTGGGGAGATAACATCAAGAGATGGGTGAACATCAGCTTGACAGTATGTACAGTCAGGGCGAGAGACAGACCGTGTTGGAGATCCACTGCTGTCAGGATCCTACTTAACAATGGCTCGTGTCTTCTGACAGGGAGTGAAACACAATCATACACTACGAATGATTGTACGAAACACACGGTAACATAACTGAAAACAATTTAATCACATTCCTCAGATAATGCAGCGCTCACAAACTAGCGGCATTCTCATTTACAAATACTGTATGTACAAATCTACAAGATCATCAATGTATACAATAGCATACTTTCAGTCTCCACAGAACATACAAGCTTTCGTCCATCAAGCATGGAATTATACATTAAATAGAAGCCACTTTCTCCCACGTCTGTCCAGTCTCATAGTCGTCCGCAGTCTGAGCTCCCAGCCAGGGTTTCGTGTTGGCCCGACTTTGAGTTCTCGTGTGCTTCGTGCGCCACGATGACCATTGACCACTGCGCAGTTGCTGCTAGTTGAGTTCACATTCGTCCTTGTTCGTTGCCTTCCAGGCGCGGGCGAGTGAGATTCTGACAACTGCAACCAACCTTGATTGTGGAGCCGGCACCTGATTGATTGAGATCTACTAGGCAAGTTTACATTCAATAGTTTGTCAGTGCTTTCTGAACGGCCCACGCCTTATACCATCTACATCAACACAAAGCAATCTGCTTTAAAATCTGTCGCGGCTAACTTTGAACCCTCGACTCGGTGTGTCGGGATATTGTGAAACTGCGCTTCACTAACCTCTTAAGTTACTAGTAGCTGTCCCCGAGCAACGGCTATGACAGGCCGGCAAAACCAGGCGAGGGTAACCGATTCGGCGTCAAACCAATCGGTGAACTAGGGTATGCCTATCCAGCATGTGAAGACAGGATTCGACAGACTGCTCGGAAGAAACCATTGACGATTGATTCAACGAGCAGGACGGCGTTTACCTGCAAAGCTTTGTGGAACGTAATGATCACCGCAAGGTACGTAGAGCGAGCGCCTTTGTCATCCATTGCACCTGTATTCGTCTCCAGTCGTCTTGATTTGTCTTGCCGCTGGATTCAGGCGGACTCAGGCGAGAGAGTGTTTGGTCGACGAATTGCGTAACCCTTCCTCACTTTAATCCAATTCATCGCGCAAGTCATTCTTCACACTCCACTGGATGAAACGAATGGTCATTATCATTCTTGACGGACAAACGCCACCAAGATACAGACGCCTTATCTGTGTATATTGACACTAAATATACAAAACAGCCAAGTCATGGCATTTCACTGGCATAAAGGGAACCGTGAGGGAGGGAGGCGGTGTACAAGGAAGAAGACAGACGTGTAGTTTGCGGGTTAGATAAACTATAGCCCACTTGTTATTACATATGTACGCACAGAGAGGAGGTAAGCATGGAAGAATGGATAAGAGCGATGGCTTTTAAAGTTCCTTTTCGTTGGCAACGAGGTAGCAGGTTCAACGCTTGCACCGTTCAGTTGGACTAAAATCTTGATTCCGGGGCGTTAATTACATATATCTTGGTAATCGGAGTGAATACG
>JACEFZ010025297.1:125000-140000 GCA_014155875.1 Cepaea nemoralis
CAATACAATATAATATTAATACTAAGGAAAGTATTAATAATTAAGTTAACCGACGTCACACATGTCCGATGCTTCGGTTATACGAACATATATCAGGAACAATACAAACAAAACCAAAAAGAGAAGTCTTATAAATAATAGCACACAATATACCAACATAGCCCAATTTTTTTTTTTTAAAAGAAAGAAAGAAAGAGGAATGGTGAAGGACGGGTGAGGCACTTCCGTATTGCTACTGAGGTCCTTGTAAGGTATGTGTGTGCATGTGTTGTTTGTGCTTGTATCTGCAGGATTTTAACACACATTTTTGTTTCGTTTGAAACTGTTATTCTGAAACGTTTGACGGCCGCCGCCCTATTTAGTTGCCAGGACACGGTTGAGTAAGAGAGCACGCCTTGCACCGCCATTGCTAACGTTCCATTTTGGCAACACACAGTTTCAATTATGGTGTTCAGTAATGCATGCACTTTTCATGATCCGTGCAAAGGGTGGGCACTAAGTGGGTCTGTGGAGATGGGGTGTGAGGAAGAGGGGTGTCTTCTGGTATTTATTTGATTCGCCGTTGAATTAAAGACAGTGGCACAAGTGAGACACATGTGGAAATGAATGAACAGACAGTTTCAGTCAGCCCAAATGCTAAAATACACGATGATGATGATGATGATGATGATGATGATGATGATGATGATGATGATGATGGTTGTGGTCATGGTGGCAGTGGTGATGTCCTCTTCAAGACATCTGATGATGGTATGAAGATGTAAGAAAAATATATGCACCCATCTAGAACAGATACAAGACAGAACCGCTTCCAACTCGATCTCAGTTTGGCTTCAAAGAAGGTAGAGAATGCACTGATGCCGTGTTTACATTGAGACAGATGACTGAACAATGAATAGAATACAACAACGAATTACATGTGACTTTCATTTTCAGGAGAAAACCTTTGGCCGTATCGATAGGAATAAACTGTGGAAAGTGCTCGAAGAAAATCACGTAACTGTGGGATAAATCAGGGATGTGTATCAAACCAGTGACTGTGCAGTAATAACAAATGCTGGCATGTCAAACTGGTTCTGTGTAACAGCAGGCGTCAGACAGGGATGCGTTTTATCATCACTACTATTCGTCACCTATATGGATAAGAATAAGATTGCTACAGAAGCAAATCCACAACCAGAGAGTGTAAATGGGCTGATGTTTGCAGACGACCATAGATTACTGTATGAGAACAATGGGGATCTGCAGCACCATATACATTGCAATGCCAATTGCTGTCAGGCTTTGCTATCAAAATTAACATCGATAAAACAGAATTTATGACAACTCGACGAGCACAATGCAACATAACTGTAAAAATAAATGAAACATCATTACATCTAGTTAGAGAGTACAAGTATCTCAGCTCTGCCGTTTACGGAGAATGGAAGACTAGATTGAGAAATAGAAACGAGACTTCAGAAAGCAAACAACACCAACTATCAAACACCATCTATTCTAAAATATCCAAATACCAACATGCAAAAAAAAAAAAAAAAGCCGATAGACGCTTTATTCGTCCTAAAACTGTGTTACAAATGTCAGACACGGACAGTCCTAGAAACACACAGGCGTAAGATCACATGTGAGATGAGATGTATAAGAAACGCAGCTGGGGTTTTAAAATAATGAAACGCAGGCGGACGTTCAGTCAGACTGTCACTGTCACTGTTACGACCAGCATGGGAACGCTTCGTTGGCTACTGAAGTTGTTTTTGAATTTCATTTTTCATATTTTAGTCGTAAAAATTTTGTTTTATATCCTCTACAGGACGTAGCAGTCAACTCCAGCATTTTTTTTTTACTGTTTGTAGTTCTTGGACAAGTTTACGTTCAGTAGTTTGCCATTGCTTTATAAACGACAAGCACTCATACCATACTATTGAAATACCAACGCAAGGCGGTCTGTTTCTAAATTGCCCGCAGATGTTTTTCTTGGAAGGCTGCGTGCAGACGGCCCGGTGAGAAACTAACTATTTTGAGAAATCATAATTACACTGGTCTTAAACACGCTACATAAGCATTGGAAGTTGTTAATGTGGACGCCAGATTTCTTCAGTAAGCTCTGGCCAAACCTGAAACAGTAAGAGAACATGTTACGCGATGGTTGGGATTCACGAGTAAGTACCAACCACACTGAATGTGTTGCTTGGGATTGAACGAGTTTATATACACAGGAAGCCCACAGTGTATTTTTCTGGGGGAGGGAGAAGGGTATATCTATGTGACCAAGTGCCAGTACAACCAACGAAAGATACGCAAATGGTGGCCTGTATGTAAGGACAATGTCCAATGTTGGTTGACTTTGTCCTAGAAACGAAAAATGTATGATAAGCTGATCGCCTGCCCTTGCAAAGATAACATTGATCAATTCAGACAAGGAAGCTATAGAAAACATAGGCAGACAACACCTCGGAATCGTCACACTGGGTCGACTCTGTTCACGGAGATATGTATAAAACGCCTAGCAACCCCTCGTAATGATAAGAATCATAAATAATAAATGTTGACTTCTCGCCCTTGACTTAGGGATTTAAATTAAATGTACCTCTGATATCGAAAGGAAAAACAGATGATGAAGAGAGGAAAAACAGCTGGACAAGATGAAATCACAATAGAAGAATTAGAAGTATTGGGAGAATTTGGAGTAGATATATTAACCAAAATGTTAAATGATATTTACAGCAGTGGATATCTACCCAGTGATATGCTGAAATCTGAATTTATAGCTATACCAAAAAGACCAGGAGCAATTGAATGTGAAGATTTTCGCACAATTAACCTCATAAACCATATCACTAAGCTTCTGCTCAGAATCATAATGAGAAGAACCAGAAAGAAAATAAAAATGGAAATTAGTGAAGAACAGTATGGATTTGTGGAGGGAAAGGGCACAAACAATGCAATATATACATTACGGACACTAATAGGAAGGTCAATAGAGAAACAGAAAGAAATATATTTATGCTTCATAGATTATACTAAAGCATTTGATAAAGTAAAACATGATGAGCTGATTAAAATGTTGGAAGATATCAACATTGATGGGAAATATTTAAGAATAGTAAAGAATATTTACTGGAACCAAGTAGCAACAATTAAAATTGGAAATAAATAGGGTAGTTACGAACACATAAAGCTAGGAGTACGACAGGGGTGTGTCTGTCACCAGATCTCTTCTCCCTATATAGAGAAGTAATAATGAGAGAGATCAAAGAGATGACAGGAATACTAGTTGTAGGTTATAATATAAATAATATACGCTATGCAGATGACACAGTGTTGGTGGCAGATAAATCAACAGACCTACAACAATTGTTGGACACTGTAGTAACAGAGAGTGCAAGGAAAAGACTCTACTTGAATATCAAGAAAACAGTAACAATGGTGATATCAAAGAAAATGGTGACACCAAAATATAACATAGAAATAGAAGGAAACTTTCTTAACCAAGTGGATAATTTTAGATAACTAGGGACATTTACAACATCAGATGGAAGATGTACAACAGAGATTAAGAGCAGAATAGGGCAAGCAAAGGCTGCATTTCAGAAAATGAAGAGTATCTTGTGCAATAGGTCACTATCACTGAGTGTAAGAAAGAGAGTGCTGAAATGCTATGTAGAACCAGTTTTGCTGTATGGCAGTGAATCTTGGAATGTAAATGAACAATTTAAGAAGAAATTAGAAGCAACAGAGATGTGGTTCCTGAGACGAACGTTGAGAATTCCTTGGACTGCCAGAGTAACTAACGACGACTGCCTGAAAAGGCTAATGAAACTAGAACACTATATACAACAATAAGAAAGAGACAAACATCTTTCTTTGGTCATGTAATGAGACGAGAGGCATTGGAGAACATCGTGACAACTGGAAAGATAGTGGGGAAGAGAGGCAGAGGCAGACCAAGAGAAATGATGCTGGGTGGATTGAGACGGTGGCACGGGGGAATATCAGTGGGTTCGCCTGATGGCGAGGGACACTGGTAGTAGGGAAAGCTAATTCACACGCATAAATCAGTCAATTGCACTAGAAGTAATATCACGTGTATGGACTACGCTTGAGTTCAAAGCGAGTGAAAGCACACCCCAAAAATATGGAATGGCGACTGCATGTGTGACGGGCGCGTAGCATGTTCACTAGCGAACAACGCAGATAATGTCGTGAACACACGGTCAAACGCGTGTTCGATGCCTGGGCTCGTCGACTGCTAAAGAGAGGGAAAGATTGGCCGACTATTCTTCCGTCTATACAGGTCTACAGAATCTGATGGTCTCATCACATCACAGACCCATTAGGTGAAACTGCTTCGAGAGAAATGTTTTTATGTTGTAATTTTAATTATGTTTGTATCTCAGCCTGAAGAAGAGAGTGGAATATTTATCTAAATGCTGTTGTCACGGAAAATAAACTTGTTAGTTGCGATCGATGACAAACAAGACCCAACATTAGTCTGCAAAAACAACCGACCCTTTGATGTTGTACAGACTGAGAAAAATACGTCGTTAAAACTGTCTACACACGATCGACATTTCTAACTGAGAAACAGGATACGTCGCGTCTAAATGTCTACCCCTGGTCGGCGAATCTTTATGTTGTGGGTTGTTCGAGAAATGAATAACAACGCCAAACGTCTGCCAAGGCGATAGTAGCCTTTGAAGTGCTAGACGGAAAGTCTGGACAGACGCGGGATGGATTCTGTGATGTGGGGAATTCTGTGGTTCACAGATAGACTGAACTATTGATGTACGGGACAAAGAATTTCCCCCAAATGAAAGCAAATTTGACGGCGGATTGACTCCAGTTAGTCCAGAACAGGAGGAGGAAACCAGATTCTGGACGGATCAGCGTCTAGACTTTTTGGGACGTCACTCCAGCCCAATATAAAAAGCGTTGCGGTAAACAAGTGGAGTTAGTCGATCAAGATTTCTGAAGTGGGAAAGATCGGTGCAGTTTTCCGAGTTGTGTTCAATGAAAGAAACTAGGGTGTCAATTGTTGATATTTATCGGCGGACATAGATCCAGTCTGTGATTGCCTAGTTTCGATTAGCAACCGGAATAGGCATATGGTAGGCTATTAATCATATCTAATTTAGAGTATGATTAGGAATAGAGTACAGTACTGTGCGGTGATATAATGTATTATAGGTGTGGTGATATAATGTATTATGATTAGTGATAGAATGTTCTATAAGTGCGGTGCTAGAAAGTATCATAGGAGCGTCGGCACTAGTATCCTATTGTGTGGCTTCAACTAGCTTGAGTGATATATCATTTTACTCAGGGAGTTGAGGACAATGTAGTGGAATAATAATTAGAGAGATTAAGGATGGTTGAGAGGGAGGAGAGGAATGTGAAATGGTAGGATCTTCCAGTAGGGCATCTGCTGGGTTTCTACCCGTTCCTTTATTCTTTCCTGGTGTTGCCATGTCTCAGATCATATGATGAGTTATTTGGCCGTATGACAGAGATCGGATCTCTGTTATAGATCTGAGTGCTGCTATTGGCCTACACTCACCTAATTCCGGCCAGGATTGAGTTGCCCTCACCATAGTATTCTCTATTCTACAGGTTCCATTTACAGGTCCATGTATGTGTGCTATGATGTTCAACAGTGAAGCTAACACATTTTTGAAGATGATGGCTCAGAATTTGAAGACAGAAGTTGCTGAGAGGCCGCTACATTGGGCTTATACCCAAGTTGGTTTGCGGGAACCTGGCTTCTGCTGAGCAGGACATGCTGATGATATTGATGTTTAGCAAGTGATAGGTGTATCACTGAACAGTCAGAACATTGTATATATACACTACTGATACCAGGAACATTCATACAAATTTATAGAAATACCTAGAACATTCAGAGTGTGGTGTTAATATGGGGAATCTTTAAAACCAGTGACACTAGATCCATTAAGATTTCCCCAGTAACAGTGACAATAGGGTTATAATTTTCTGATTACCAATCAGTTAAATAACAGAGGAAATTCATAGTTTGAATCAGATTGAAGACTCTCATTAGACAGTGTTGGTCATGGGTGTCCAAGCATCCTAGTGGTTCAAGAGACAACGGAGGAAGTCTTCACGTGACCGGAGAAGCATCACCTTGGTGAGGTTGCTTGTCTGGAATACATGGTGCTTGTGTGTTCTCAGCACAGTGATGAGAATGACTATACTCCTGAACACTGATCTGAGTCTATATACACTTTAGAGTATACGTCACACATTCTACACATTATACACACACACTTCTCCTACATATACTCTTTGCTTTAATAAATTTCTTGTTTTTATTTGTTGAAGCTAGAGTTGTCAAGTATGTTATGTTGGGGAAGAATGAGAGGGGGCATGATCCAGGGGTGAGCAAGAGTGAGAAGAAGGTGTCTTCAGATTGATGGAGTGTTGTGGACGGAGTCTGCTGGATATCTCCAGGATAAAGATATTGAATTAAAACAAATGTGGGTGTTGATCCCCCTCACTCCAGGGACGACAGTAAAGTGGTAAAGAAGAACAAATAACTACTACGTCATTCATTCTTTACACACACGACAGCTGTGTACATTTGGTTTACTTTATTGTGACTGGATACTTGCACCTGGCCGTCTTGACAGACAATAGTTTGTTACACTGTGCTTCAAAAATAGATATAATAACTATAGCAAGACCGTGGATGGAGTTATACCTCTCTATAGCACAAAGCCAGGCCTGACTTGTAGAGACCATGTGGTGCCCATGCAACATTGATCCTTCTCTCAGCCTGCCTAGTTTACTCCAGAGGAAAGGGAAAACCAATACGTCTGGAACAAGACCAGCTGTAGAAGTTGCGGATCAGCGAAGCAGTGCTTTAACTGTCCGCTTGTCGGAGCTTCCATCTTAGACCAGCTGCCGACCAAGGTTTATTGCCTGGTCTGCCCTTCCATACATTTATTTAGTCTTTAGGTAGCGGTACCTCGCACTAGAATAAGGCTTGTTATACCCTCCCAATTGCGCTCCTTCGTTCAAAGTCGTTGGCATAATGTGGGTGTCTGGCCAAAATTCGGCGCTAACAGAAAGCGGGTAATACCGTCTACTGCCATACGGTAGCTCAGTCATATCTGACTAAGACCTGACTCAGGTAAAGGAATAGGCCATACTGTTTCCTTTACATATAAAAGGTCACAGTCACAGCGTGTTCTTCATCAACTAGAATACCACCGAGTCCATCTGGACTCAATAAACATGCCACAACCACGACGCAACAGCATTACCATCACTGTTATCTCTCTCAACAGTCGCCTCAGTGCAATGGTTAGAACGTTACCGCGACAAAGGCATGAGCGACAGTTAGATGTCAGCTCTCGACGTCCGCTATAGGAGGGAGATACCTATTGTTCCGTGCACTCAGGTTCTGTGGCGAAGGTGTTACGAAGTGCAATTCTTAATCCGGCACACCGCGTTCGAAACACAGCTGCGAGCAATTTGGCAGCAGACCGCCTTGCGTTGGTTTCCATACAATGGTATGAGTGTCGGTCAATCAGAAAGCAATGGCAAACTACTCCGCATAATCTTACCCAGGAATCACAAACAGACATACAAATGCTGGAGTTGACAGCTACGTCCTGTAAAGGATATGCAAATAACTCAGGTTTGAACTATGTGATGGTCCTAACAAAGTGGTTCTCAACCGGTTGGGAATCCCCCCTCCGCAAAAAAAGGGGGGGGGGGGGGGATTTTAGGGTTTCAAGTTTCAAAAAGGGAAATTAAGATTATTTCAAGATCGCGTTACTACAAGAACCGATTAATTGATATTGTTTTTCACTCCATTTTTTCACTCCGGTTCTGTACTTCTCGCCCTTCTAAAACTCATTTTATAATGTAAGTAGACCCGTAAATCACGTTTTATATAGACGTCTAGACTTGTTCTAGTATGTATTATTAAATTTAGCTTCCAATTTTACTTATACTGTGTATGGGGAAGGGGGGGGGGGTGTTATAGGGACGAAATACGAAAGGGGAGGGATGACATTCCGAACCTATGGTGAAGGGGTGCATGGGTCAAAAAAGGTTGAGAACCACTGTCCTAACAGATCATGTGGTAGCGCTGTGGCTAGACGCTCGCCAGAGGTCCTGTGTTCGACCCGCATCGGGGCCCATTCGCGTTGTTATTACTGACCTGGGTGCCTTAGTCAACCCTGCCTAACATGGCTATCAAGGAATGGCGTGGGAAGTAAAGGCGGTCGGCGAGATACCGACCGCATCAGCTACCAGGTAGCCATCGGTCTGTAACATATAAGGGTCTAGCAACGTCAGGCCGAGAGACAGGCAGTGTTAGAGATCCACTGCAGTCAACCTGCATTGTGGAGACGGCCCCTGATTGATTTACTCACTGACTGATTGATTGATTGCTGGAACGATTGATTATTTGATTGATTGATTGATTAATTCATCCATTGTGATTGGTTGATTGATTGGTCGTATGTCCCATGCACCTAGTAGAGCGTATGCATGGAGCCTTTATTTACTAACACTTCACATGCACAGCGGGTTCCTGTTAGGGGCTTTCTGACGTGTATCAGTGGTAGCTACAGCACACCCACAACCACACCCACAGCCAATGAGAAGTCCAGCTTCACGGGATCACGCCTTCCTACGGTGGAGTGCCTGGCTAGTCTCGCTTCAGCAAAGGCAGTGTGTATGTGTGTGTGCTAGTGGGTGAGTGGGTGCGTGGATGCTTGTGGGTGGGTGCGTCCGTGTGTGCTTACATGCTAGCCAGCGTGTGTTTGTGTGTGCGAGTGTACTTGTGGATGCGGGAATGTGTGTGTTAGTGGGTGCTTGTATGTGTGCGTGCGTATGCGTGCGTGTGTGTGCGTGTGCGTACGTGTGGGTGTGTGTGTGAGTTTTGTGTTTGTGTGCGTGTGTGTGTGTGTGTGTGTGTGTGTGTGTGTGTGTGTGTGTTTATGTTTTGAGCCTCACTCTAACTCCTGTATTGCATTCCTTGTTCTATGTTTGTCTGATGTTTTGGGGCCCTGTCTAACTCCTGTATTGCTTTCCTGTTCTTTAAAACATAATAGAAGCTCATCCGTGAGAATTGTTTCAATCTTCCAACCGACAAGATTACAGTATGTCGATCTTCCAGTTTACAATATTGTATTGTGTCGATTCCTTGAAACTCAACATGGTCGGAAGAATGAAGGGGAACCACAAAGGCATACATCCTGCCCCACTCCACTCTGTGACTTATTTAAACAGGGTGCAGCACTCCTGGCTGTTAGAAATTGAGGTCAATGACGGATGACAAACCAGGTTCCCAAAAGTGCCACAATTTTTTTTTTTCACTCGCTTTGAACTCAAGCGTATTCCACACACGCGATACAACTTCTAGTGCACTGGACTGATTGTTGCGTGGGAATTAATTTGTATCTATTACACATGTCCCTCGCCATCAGGAGAACCCACTCCAATTTGAAAGGGGCGTGTAATTTACGTCCCCAAGTCAAGGGCGAGAAGTGAAAATTTTAGTCTAACTGACTGGTGTAAGGGTTGAACCTGCTACCTCACATCAGCACACCGGATGTTTAAGAACGAGCGGTCTTATCTATGCGGCTAAGCTGACCTCCGTGCGCTAGTGAAGTCAGTCGAATGTGTCGGGCTGCAGTGCCAATCTTGCTGTAAACTTGAGGCAAAGATCTTTCACTTGGAACATGAGGGAGTATAAGTAGTATAGTAGTAGTAGTAGTAGTAGTAGTAGTAGTAGTAGTAGTAGTAGTAGTAGTAGTAGTAGTAGTAGTAGTAATTGTTGTTGCTGCTGCTGCAGCAGCAGCAGCAGCAGCAGTTGTTGTTCTTGTTGTTGTTGTTGTGATGGTGGTTGTTATGGTAGTAGTAGTTATGACAATATCAATTATGATATCGTGACAAAATAAGAAACATAATGAATGTGTGAATACAAAACTAGCACTAACTAATACACCGCTGGTTGTAAAAGCAACTATAACCTACCGTGACACAAACGAAGCACAAATCACAGAGAAATCACAGATAAGAACTTGGCCGAAACCCTCATCTGGACTACATAGTACACGAAGTTGTCCAGACACTTGGCACAGACGCAGAAAGTATATCTTATCCCCCCTGGTACATACGTAAAAGCCATATCCTAGCCCGCCGCTCGCAAACAGACAGGGATAAGGCATTCCTATCTAGCCACGCCGACCCACACCATTCTGTACAAAGCTCAGGTGACACACGGTGACAAAACTACTTCTGCAGGGTTGGCTGTAGAAGCCTGACACGCTAGACTTCCCTGTTGACAGTCAAAGGACGACGGTGTTTCGGATGAAGTAGTTTGAATAAAGTGCGTCGTGAATATTATACGAACTTTCAGAGGGAACGTAGCTACAGGCCGTGAAGATGTGGCTGTTTGAGAAAGACCGCTGAAGAAGAGAAAGAATAACTTGTGAACACGTTCATCAGCAAGGGTCTTGCAATGTGGCGCAGGCGGTCATGTCTCTACACGGATCTAGGTCCTTGGTGTTCTGGATCAAATCTACTGGTGATATTCCTTCATGCCATGACAATATATCAGGGGGCTTCAAATGAAAACCTTAACAGTGCGATAGCAATTACAATGACCATGACAGTATCTTCTAACCTGTCAATATTGTTGCTAAGGGTGTCAAGAGGGTTAAGCATATGACATCAGCATGCAGACGAGAACGATGACGTCATGAGGACAGTTTAAAGATGGCCGCCACACTTGTGACATGCACCAAAGAGGAGCAGTGTTCTGTTATCCGTTGTTTGATCAATAACGGGGTGAAACCTATAGAAATTCATCGGCAAATGAAGGTCCAGTACGGCGATGCATGCCTGTCAGTCCATCAAGTGTATGAGTGAAGTCGGAAGTTTAAAAACGGCGTAACTTCTGTGACAGACTTTTCGGTCCGATGAAGACGTACAGCAGGTGGTGCATGAGTGGTCACACACGCGACCAAGACTGAATTTATAATTGTCTTGAAAATCAACCTGGAGTCCTACAAAGGACATTAGGACTCTTTGATGTTGCTTCAGAACATAAAATCATTGGCTATTTTTTTTAATTTAAAAGCGCATAGCTGTAAACTATTATAAATATAGTTTTACACAGCTCCTATAGCAAATACCCATGCGAACACATCAAATCGTATGACTTGTTCAATGTCTGAACACATATTTGTCTAACGGGTCTCTGGTAACATACGTCACATGCGTTTTGATTCGGAAATGTGTGCTCTCAATAAATAGATCAACCCTTTCGGGAATCGGCAAATACAGATCTATAGACCAGCGGTTCTTAACCCTGGCGACAGAGACGCAAAGATCGTCAAGGGATAGATTTATTACAGGCGGTCAACATACTTATTTTGGGCGTAGGTGCGGTGGAGTCAGATCTTAGTCAGATATGACTGAGCTACCGTATGACAGTAGACGTTACTACCTAATTTTTGTTAGCGCTGAATGTTGGGCGGCGCTTACCAAACCCGACACCCTACATTGTGTCAAGATTTCGGGCGAAGGAGCGCAATTTGGTGGGTACAAGCCTTATCCTGGTGCGAGGAAATGCAACCTAAAGACTAATTGTCGTGGCAGGGCAGACCAGGAACTGATAACACAAAGCTTGTTATCGATAACATGTACAATTATATTGATTGATTGATCGATCGATTGATTGATTCACGACTGCAACAGTACGATAACTTATCATCCGCATGTAGCAGGTCCTTGACAGAACGTCGCCCTCATCATACATCGCCGGAATCTTCATCTATTGCCAGTTCACTGTCTATCTTTTGCCATTTCCCCTGTCCATCTATTGCCAGTTCCCCTGCCCATCTATTGCCAATTTTCCTGCCCATCTATTGCCAGTTTTCCTGCCCATCTATTGCCAGGTTTCCTGCCCATCTATTGCCAGTTTTCCTGCCCATCTGTTGCCAGTTTTCCAACCAATCTGTTGCCAGTGTCCCTGGCGCATGCATATTCTTGGTCCAGGTGTCTGCTATGTCCTGTGCCAGTCCTTATCTCTAGTGTTATTGTTGTTGTTGCTTTGTTGTTACTACTACTACCACTACCACTTCCTCTTCCTCTTCATCATCATCATCATCATCATCATCATCATCATCATCATCGTCGTCGTCGTCGTCGTCGTCGTCCTCGTCGTCGTCGTCGTCATCTTCTTCTTCTTCTTCTTCCTTCACCCTTGATCCCCTAGTGGGACACAAGCCCTCCACAAACTCACTCCAAGCCGTCCAATCCTTATCTCTCCTATTCAGCCTCTCCCGTGTCCTCTCCATATTATTGATTGCTGTGTCTGATCCCCTCCTCTGTGTGTTCTTATGTCTTCCTCCAATTCTTTCGCCTTGTGGATTCCAGATAAATATATGCCTACCTAAACTATTCTTATGTTAACTCAGTTTATGTCCTATCCAGCGCCAGCATAAGTTTTTCACCTCTGGGTTGGTAGCTTGGTTGGCTGGCTGGCTGGCTGGCTGACTGGTTGGATGGTTGATTCGTTTGTCGGCTGGTTGATTGGTTGGTTGATGCGTTTGTCGGTTGGTTGGTTGTTCGTTAGTTAGTTGCTTGGTTGGTTGGCTGATGAATCTTCTGGAAAGCTGAGTTGCGTGGTACTGAATAAGTTAAACCAGCAGACGACAGATCGGCTTCGTATGTAATTATCTACAGATAGCTCGGTACTTTCAACAGAATACTACATGATTCCCCCGATGGTATACAAGTTTCAGAACCCCTAAGGCAAACTTACTTTCGGTCTATAACTAGCATGTAGGCAATTGTTCCTTTCTTTTCCAAATCTACTCCAACATTTGAAGTTATCTTGTTTGCCTTTCACACACCAGCCCACGGGATTCTGCATGTCTTAGAAAATACTGAGTGGTAAAATAGAGGCAGTCGGCGAGAGAGTTACATAATTTGATATTTGTCCTACCTTTTTTTCCCTACCTTCTTTCCTTCCTAAGTTCCTTGTTTTCTTCCTTCCTTCCTACATTCCTTCATTCTTTTTTATGCAATCTTTTATTTCTTTCCTTCATCCTGCCTTCTTTCATGCCTCCCTTCATGTTTTCCGGCATGCTTCCTTTTGTTTCTGCGTGCCTTTATTTCCCTTTGTCGTTTTTCATTCTTTTCTGACTTTCTCCTCTGTTTTCCTTACTTCTCCGCTTCCTTCATGCCTTCCTTTTTTTCCCGTGCCTTCCTTCCATCTATCTATTATGTCTTCTGTCCGTTCTGCCTTCAGTCTAGCTCTTCTTCTTTCTGTCACCAGTTTCTCATCTTTCTATCCTCCCCCCTGCCTCCCTTCTGTTTTCCTACTCCCAAAGATATATAATGTCGCTGGGGGAATAGCAGCCCTGGTGGTGGTGGTGGTGGTGGTGGTGGTGGTGGTGGTGGTGGTGGTGGTGGTGGTGGTGGTGGTGGTGGTGATGGTTGTAGTAGCAGTGTAGTCGTTGTGGTAGTGATATTGTAGTGGTGGTGGTAGTAGTAATGTAGTGGTGGTGGTAGTAGTAATGTAGTGGTGGTGGTAGTAGTAGTAGTGTAGTGGTGGTGGTAGCAATAGTGTAGTGGTGGTGGTAGTAGTAATGTAACGGTGGTGGTGGTAGTAATGTAATGGTGGTGGTAGTAGTAGTCTAGTGATGGTGGTAGTAGTAATGTAGTGGTGGTGGTAGTAGTAGTAGTGTAGTGGTGGCGGTAAAAGTAGTGTAGTGGTGGTGGTAGTAGTAATGTAACGGTGGTGGTGGTAGTAATGTAATGGTGGTGGTAGTAGTAGTCTAGTGATGGTGGTAGTAGTAGTGTAGTGGTGGTGGTGGTGGTAGTAGTAGTAGTAGTAGTAGTAGTGTGGTTGTGGTAGTAGTAATGGTGGTGGTAATGGTGGTGGTGGTGGTAGTAGTGGTGGTAGTGGTGGTGGTGGTGGTGGTAGTAGTGGTGGTGGTAGTAGTAGTAGTGTTGTGGTGGTGGTGGTGGTAGAAGTGGTGGTGGTAGTATTGATGGTGGTGGTTGTAGTAGTGGTGGTGATGGTGATGGTGGTTGTAGTAGTGGTTATAGTGGTCGTCGTAGTAGTAGTGGTTGTGGTGGTGGTTGTAGTAGTGATGGTGGTTGTAGTAGTGGTTATAGTGGTCGTCGTAGTAGTAGTGGTTGTGGTATTAGTAGAAGTGGTAGTAGTTGTGGTGGTAGTAGTAGTAGTGGCGGTGGTAGTAGTAGTGTAGTGGTGGTAGTAGTGGTGGTAGTAGTAGCGGTCGTGGTGGTAGTAGTGGTGGTGGTAGTAGTAGTAGTGTTGTGGTGGTGGTGGTGGTAGTAGTGATGGTGGTGGTTGTAGTAGTGGTGGTGATGGTGATGGTGGTTGTAGTAGTGGTTATAGTGGTCGTCGTAGTAGTAGTGGTTGTGGTATTAGTAGAAGTGGTAGTAGTTGTGGTGGTGGTAGTAGTTGTGGTGGTAGTAGTAGTAGTGGCGGTGGTAGTAGTAGTGTAGTGGTGGTAGTAGTGGTGGTGGTGGTGGTAGTAGTGGTGGTGGAAGTAGTAGTAGTGTTGTGGTGGTGGTGGAAGTGGTGGTGGTAGTAGTGATGGTGGTGGTTGTAGTAGTGGTGGTGATGGTGATGGTGGTTGTAGTAGTGGTTATAGTGGTCGTCGTAGTAGTAGTGGTTGTGGTATTAGTAGAAGTGGTAGTAGTTGTGGTGGTAGTAGTAGTTGTGGTGGTAGTAGTAGTAGTGGCGGTGGTAGTAGTAGTGTAGTGGTGGTGGTAGTAGTAATAGTGGTGGTGGTAGTAGTAGTGTAGTGGTGGTGGTAGCAGTAGTGTAGTGGTGGCGGTAGAAGTAGTGTAGTTGTGGTGATAGTAGTAGTGGTGATGGTAATAGTAGTGAAGTGGTGGTGGTGGTAGTAATTTAATGGTGGTGGTGGTGGTAGTGTAGTGATGGTGATAGTAGTAGTGTAGTGTTGGTTGTGGTGGTGT
>JACEFZ010025297.1:145000-170000 GCA_014155875.1 Cepaea nemoralis
AGTAGTAGTAGTAGTAGTAGTAGTAGTAGCAACAGCAGCAGTAGTAGTAATAGTAGCAGCAGCAGCAGCAGCAGCAGCAGCAGCAGCAGCAGTAGTAGTAGTAGTAGTAGTAGTAGTAGTAGTAGTAGTAGTAGTAGTAGTAGTAGTAGTAGTAGTAGTAGTAGTTGTTGTTGTTGTTGTTGTTGTTACTGTAGCTATTCTTCGTGTTAAAACAACAGATGCTGTAGGAGCAACAGAGTAGTTGTGGCTGCAGCAATATTAGTGGTGGTAGTAGTAGTAGCAGTAGCAGCAGCAGCAGCAGTAGCAGCAGCAGCAGTAGCAGCATCATCTGCAACTGCAGGCAATAGAGTAATAGTAGTAACAGCCGCTGCTGCAGTTGCTGTTGTTGAAACTGCTGTCATTGCTACTGTTTTTGATAAAACAGTAGCCAGTGTTAACCTTAACAACAGGGGAACTGCATGGGTGAACAATGTCACAGCTCGTCATAACCATCCTGGCTCCGATAAAACCCTCCACACCACCGTCCCCAGGCCCATTCGCCCCCAGAACATAATTGCACGTAAGGTGAGTTGAGCTACATAAGGCCTGGCTCACTGGCTCACATATTTGACTTCCTGTGTACACACACCACGAACGAAACCCAGACCTTCACCTTCCTTCCTACATGCGCACTGCCAGGTTCAAAGGTCTCTTCTTGAGAAAACCTTGAAGCCATCGAAATAGCTTTAAAATAATTTGTCTCTAGGGAAGTAATTACGCCGCCAGTCTCCCGTTCCGAAAGTTGTGGGTACGATTACGGGCCACGTCGTTCTAGCTCACTAGAGCAATTTTATCGGAGACTCCTGGGGGTCATCACTGGAACTTACGGACTTCGTGCTCTGTGCGACGCTTTCGGCAGGTCGCCCTGTGGAAAGAAACCGAGCCATATGGGATAAAACCCGGCGCAATGAAGTCGAAACTCTTGCCTTTTTTACACGTTTATTGATCTCTAATTTTAGCTTTTTTCCTCCATTTCCATGAGAGCAAATCAGTGACCTGAATACATTTCTCACTGGTATTAATAAGTTTGGTCCACAAATTTCCTAACTAGATATTGAGTTATGCCACCCTATATGGGAACAGTTGCTCGCTGAGAGAGCAAAGTGTACTTGACTCGTGGCAACTAGACACACGAAGACACCAGTTTCTGGGA
The DNA here is from genome assembly GCA_014155875.1 of Cepaea nemoralis. Taxonomy (NCBI): domain Eukaryota; kingdom Metazoa; phylum Mollusca; class Gastropoda; order Stylommatophora; family Helicidae; genus Cepaea; species Cepaea nemoralis. Next base: position 146,193 of record JACEFZ010025297.1, read on the forward strand.
AATACTTGAGGAAACATAAACAACTCATCGTGTTGATTTATTTGGTTGTTTCGGGATTTCAGGTTTACAGAATGAGCACGACCCACTACTGGCAAAGCTGATCATATTCCGGCACGAACCTTAAGCCTTGTCCACGTCAGATTGGACATCCAATCTAACGCGGACAAGGCCCAAGGTTCGTGCCGGAATACGATCAGCGTAGCCAGTAGTGGGTTGTGCTCAATCTGTAAACCTCATCATGTGGCAGGACTTGTGTAAGACGTCTCCCTTATCCCGGCCTACCGAGAAGTGTCTCGATCTCTGGCTATCTATCTCGCCTCATGCACCCTCCCGCCTGTGTCAATCCACGTGCTGGTCCACAAGTGCCGCTTCTCCCAGGTGCTATGCCTTCCATGTCAGTTCTTTTCAAGCCACTGTAAGATGGGCGAATGGATAAGAGCGCCCGTTGTTAAGCATCTGGTGTGCTGATTTTGAGGTAAGGGGTTAAACCCCCATACCAGTCACCTGTACTAAAATGTTGACTTCTCGTCCTTGACTTGGGGATGTAAACTGCAAGTACCTCTGAAGTAGGAGTGGGTTTGCCTGATGGCGAGAGACACTGGTAATAGAGAAAGCCAATCCACACGCAAAATTCAGTCCAGTGCTACTAGAAGTAACGTGTATGGACTACGCCTGAGTTCAAAGCGAGTGAACGCAAAAACAAAAATATAGCCAAATACATGTATTTCAATTTCCGAGACATGAAGTTGTGTATGTTTGATACTCAGATTGTGCTAGAATGCCAATATTGGTGTTATTTCTAGGTCTAGTATATGTTAATAATCTTTCTGTAATATTTTATCTCTAAAGCCCCAATTTTCATCTATACTGATTACGAAATTATCAATGATCCGCATGTTGCCAAGGGAACGATGTATGTTCTCAAATGCGTTAGTTTAGCTTGTTTACTTACAATGCGCCAGATTGTTAATACTGTTTAACCTCTACGTGGCTATATCCAATCTAAGTCTGGCTTATTTTTAATATTCCCCCATTTTGACTGATTATGGAGCCAAGATATTTAAACTTTTGACATTTTCATATTTTTTTTAATAACATGAGAAATTAAACTTTTTATAAATTGTTTTACTTTGATGATTTTTTAAAACTGTTTGTAGTTTTCAGATGAATATCATTACGATCGAAAGGTCGATCACTTGTGTTGTGGTGTGTTATTAATATCATTGTTATTTTTTCCCACTGTGATTTCCGCTTTCGAGGTGTAATTTTGTTGTAAGGTGTGTACACTGTGTCTGTGTTTGTAATCTCCCACTTTTACTCAGAAGTTACACAAACCTAAATGTGTTCATGTTGTACTGTTACATTGTGCTCCAGACGTTATTTCTCTTCTCTGTTTATTTTACCTTGTGGATTCCAAACCCACCAGCTAATCAACCAGTCAACCAGCCAACCACCCAGCCAACCAACAAACAAGCCAACCAACAAACCAGCCAACCAACCAACCAGCCAACCAGCCAACCAACCACCATTCAACCAACCAGCCAACCACCCAGCCAACCAACAAACCAGCCAACTAACCAATCAGCCAACCAATCAGCCAACCAACCAAACAACCAGCCAACCAACCAACCAGCCAACCATCCTTAAAAGTCAACAGGGTCGACTTCATTGCACCCGGATTATATCCCATATGGCTCAGTCTCTTTCCACATCGCACAAAGCACGAACTCTGTAGCTCCAGCCACGACCCCCAGGAGTCTCTGAAAAAATGCACTCGTAAACCGAAGGACGCGGCCCGGTACTTCAATTTTAATTCACTGCAACAGACGTCACGAGGCTATATTTAGCTTTAGCAGCTATATATAGCGTAGTTAGCAGCTATATATAGCACTGGCGGGGGATCTCCGTTCAATTAAAGTTTTTTTCAGTGCGTGTCATGGCGCGAAAAGGCGCGAAAAAGGAGCGACGAACGGTAACACAGTGTGTGTAGTACATTTTTACGTTGGCTTTCTGCAGTCATGAATTTTATTGAACTGACAGCAGCTGTCCACGACAAGCAGAGTAGTGTTGCCTTTTTTGTAACCCTAACCCTAACCCTAACTCATGCATACAGCAGTATCATCCAGCAATGGGCCCTATTCAGGGCCACTAGAAGAATGCCATAACGGAACGGGCCCTTTTCAGGATCACAAATTAGCACACAATAACAGCCCCTAAGTGTGCACAAGAGTATACAACCACTGAAATATTCAGGTCAACTCACACACATAACTAAACCATTTGCTGCACACCGACAACGTTATTCCGGTCAAGGTCATGCACACCGAGATACAGCGCGAATAAGGAGACTCCAGGATATGACGTGTGCCCTGGAATTCCCTTTGTTTGACGGTGAATTAAAATTGAAGTACCCGCGGCCCCAAACCAAAACCTGTCTAGCTACAGCATACTAAGATTTTTTACCTGATTAATTGCCATGGGATTATTAATCGTCTTAAGCGATTCCCCATATCTTCTATGGGCTTATATATCGCCGAAATGTTGTCATTATAATATGTCTCAATTAATATATCAATACAGTCGTTTTCCCTAAGCAGTATTCTTTAATGTCTTCTTCTTCTGTATACTCTTCTTCTGTCATACACGGTGACACACCTCTACTTTCCATTTTCCTGGCTGAGTCTATCCTGTTTGAAACATGGGGAAATAAGAAGGAGAGACTTCGGGTCTGTGAAAGTAAAACAACAATTTTTTGGGTTAGAAATAACTAACTGGCACTTTGCCCGTCTTAACAGATGACAGTTTGTTGCATTGTCTTGTAAAACACAGGCATGGTAACCTCTCCATTGCGCAAAGCATTGGCTGATGAATTTAGAGACCATGTGTTGCCCATGCAGCGTGATCCCTCTCTCTGCCTGCCTAGTTTACTCCAGAGGAAAGGTAACAACACCAATACATCTGGAACGCGATAGATATAATTAAACAGCTATTGGCTGACACTGGCGTGTCTCGTTCGAAGACTGAGATATGAGCTGCTGCTTTGTCACAGAATAAGAGTATAACAATTAACCAGAGCAAATCTAGGTCAGTTGTAAAGAAAACAGTTGCCTGATGTGGCGGCAGTTGGGGGTATGTGGGTCTTTATCAGTTCGGTGTAGGGGCTTTTAACGTCTGGGCAGAAAGTAAACATAATACTGGAGATAAGTAATATTGTGTGTCATTGGAAGATTACACATTCTTAAAAAGGTTGGTTGGTTGGTTGTTTAGTTGGTTGTTTAGTTGGTTGGTTGGTTGGCTGGTTGGTTGGTAACCACTGTAGTCATGATCAACCTGAGAGCTCAGGTCAAGTTTGCTGTGAATACGAATGCGCTCAGCTGAGAATCGAACCTATGACCAGCGAATCAGCTGGCGGGTGGCTATATAATGTATGCTTGGGGGGAGAGAGCCGGCTCTGTAGCGTAGGGGATAAGGACGCAGTTCATAATCCCGCATACTGCGTTCAAAACACAGCTGCGGGCAATTTGGCAGCAAACCGCCTTGTGTTAGTATTTATAATAAAGTATGATTGACGGTCGTTCAGAAAGCAATGGCAAACTACTGAACGTAAACTTGCCCAGGAATCATAAACAGCATAAACATGCAGGGGTTGACTGCGACGTCCTGCAAAGGATATGCAACTAACTTTAAGGAGGGAGATACAAATGGCAGAATTTTAGACGGGCCTGCGTGCCCAATTCTCAACCCTTTAAAAGCAAACCAACCTGGTTCGTTCATTGTGCCCGACCACTCGTACGATTGCGTGTCTGCCTCTTCATCAAGCTTTTCTCTTGTGTAGACTCCTATACTCCACTTTGCTGTCTACACAACCGCTCGTATGATTGCGTGTCTGCCTCTTCATCAAGCTTTTCTCTTGTCTAGACTCCCATACTCCACTTTGCTGTCTACACAATTCCCTCTAAATCCCTGTCCTTCCCGTCTCGTGTCAGTATGACTGATTTCTCGATCAATAAATGACTTGCATTTCCATTTCCTTCACAATGTCTGATCGATTGTTCTTTGTATTGGTATCAGGTATTGACTGGTTGGACACACACATGTCTGTGTGCATTTGTTTGTGTGTACGTGTGTGTATGTGTGTGAGTGAGTAAGTGTGCTAGCTGTATTTATGCATGTGAGAGATGTGAAGTATATGTACTAGCTATATGCATGTGAGAGGTGGAAATGTATGTGAGAAGTCGACAAGTATGTGACAGGTGGACAAATATGTGAGAGGTGGGAAAATATGTGACAGGTGGATATTTATGTGAGAGGTGGACATGTATGTGAGAGGTAGACATGTATATGAGTGGTTGACGTGTATGTGAGAGGTGGACATGTATGTGAGAGGTGGACCTATATGTGAGAGGTGGATGTGTATGTGAGAGGTGGACATGTATGTGAGAGTTCCACCTATATGTGAGAGGTGAACATGTACGTGGGAGGTGGACCTTATGTGGGAGGTGAACAAGCATGTGAGCGGTGAACAAGTATGTGAGAGGTGAACCTGTATGTTTCAACTGAACCTGTATGTGTGAACTGAACCTTATGTGTGAGTAGTAAGGGACGTTGTAACTAAGTCTATTTTGCGGTGGCAACCACCGACATTTTACTATATAAAAAGTCTATCACCGCAAGCGAAACGTCATATTTTACGACCTCAACGGACCACATTTTCAAAAAATTGGCGGGAAATTTCTTGGGTCTGGTTGTCCTGGTGACTACTTCCGGTTGACTACTCCCGGTCCCGGGTACCCACTACCGACCGCCCATCCCACAGGTGCCTCCACTGGCCGCCTCGGCTTCCCCAGACCGCTTCCGAATCCATTCAAAGACAACGAGGCAAGACCCGTACATGTGGATTACTTATATAGATAACTAGACCAACTAGTGACCGGGTACCTGGATTTGAGTCCCAGTGTGTGTGTGTGTGTGTGTGTGTGTGTGTGTGTGTGTGTGTGTGTGTGTGTGTGTGTGTGTGTGTGTGTGTGTAGAGGGGTGTGTGGTGTGATAGAACCCCAGTCATATTGATATCGACCCCCCTTCGATGAGGAGAACGAAATCAATATGACAGAAAATGGTTTATTCCATCTCTCGAGTTACCCCGAGTATCCATAGTTGGATGCATTAATAAACTTTTGCACGGCTCAGTATGCTAGTTAATTCTGTAGAAGTCCCTACTCAGGTATCAACATTAAGCGCTTGGTGAAAATCTGGTTTAAAAATATACTACTCAGGCAAACATTATTATTAAAAATTAACCCTAAAAACATAACTAAACGCCAAACTTTCTTGTATGTATGGTGGAGCCTTGTAATGTCAATATAAAACTACGATTCTCATTTATAAATAGCTATAACTTACCAAGATAATCATAAAAATATGTAATGAAACACCACAAATAACGTCCCTTTTTACAAACATAAATATAAGTAACCAAGGGAGACAAATCCGGTCCCTTGGCTCAACCAGAATTGTCGACCCCTTTTGCATACTAAGCTCCGCTTGAACGCACAGGTAAAGACTGCCCACCGACCGTCACACGAGATTATCTGATAGCGGTCAGCCAGAACGCCTAGGGCATTTTTCAATTAACGTCAACGGACTTCAATGCTTATCACAGATAGAGATCAGACGACGTGATACAACCGGGGCTGTGAAGGGAATATTTGCGCAGAAAAAATAAGCTATTCTAAAATATAGCTATACGAAGCCGTTACACAAAGTGTATGTGTGCGCGCATGTAGGCGTGTGTACGTGTGTGTATGTACATGCGTGTGTGTGTGCTATCTATTACAGGATGTCGCAGTAAACCCCAACATTGTTTGGTTGCGCGTGTGCCATCATGACATCCGTGTGTTTATGTGTGCGCGCATGTAGGCGTGTGTGCGTGCGGGGGTGTCCTGCCGAGTGTGTGTGTGCGTTGTGTGTGTGTGTGTGTGTGCTATTAATTACAGGACAGCGCAGTCAACCTCAACATTCTATGGAGTTTCATGTGTTCTGGGCAAGTTTGCAATTGTCATTTTAAATGAACACCAGCCAGGTCATGTGCGTGTGAAGAGGGTGTATCAACAGCTAGTTGTCTATCTATTACAGGACGTCGCAGTCAGCCCCAACATTGTTTATGCAATTCATTTACAGGACGTTGCAGACAGCCCCAACATTGATTGGTGCACGTGTACCATCATGACATCCATGTGTGTGTTTATGTGTGTGCGTGCGCGCGTGTGTGCTATCAATTATAGGACGTCGCAGTCAACCCCTACATTGTTTGGTTGCCTGTGTACCATCATGACATCCGTGTGTGTGTATGTGTGCGCGCATGTAGGCGTGTGTGCGTGCGTGGGTGTACTGCCGAGTGCGTGCGTGGGTGTGCTATCAATTACAGGACATCGCAGTCAACCTCAACATTCTATGGATTGTCAGCCGTCCTGGGGCAAGTTTGCGATTCTCATTTTGAATGAACGACAACCATGTCATGTGCGTGTGAAGAGGGTGTATCAACAGCTAGTTGTCTATCTATTACAGGACGTCGCAGTCAGCCCCAACCTTGTTTATGCAATGCATTTACAGGACGTTGCAGACAGCCCCAACATTGATTGGTTGCCCGTGTACCACCATGACATCCGTGTGTGTGTGTACGCGCATGTAGGCGTGTGTACGTGCGTGGGTGTACTGCCGAGTGTATGCGTATGCGTGCGCGCGTATGCGTGCGCGCGTGTGCGATATCTATTACAGCACGTTGCAGTCACCCCTGCCATTCCGTGGATTGTCGTGTTTACTGGGTAAGATTGCTACTGTCTTTTTGAACTTCTGAATTTCTTTTACAGATGACAGTCAAGCTTTATGTAGTGAGGTTTGTCGTAGGCGCGAAACACTGAGTTCGATCGCTGATTCATGATAGGAACCGTCCTTAGTAGTGGGACCATGACGTCTCCAACTGGTCTTGCCGCAATGAGATCGCAGTATATGTAGACATTTTGCAGGTCGTTATTCAGGTCTATCGCCCCTTCACCTTCAATTGTATTTAGTACCTCTTGTAACTTCTCACTAAATGTAATAGTGGCCCCGGGTTCGAGTATTTTCACGATTACTTTCTTTGATGCATTGTCGAAATGGAATAGAACACAGAGTTGATCGTCCACCTTCCGAGCTTTCATTAGGCGATTCAGTGCAGCTATAAACGGGTCTGATGAACTGTACAGGCCTGAGGGACACACCTTTCTTATCACTCTGCCATTGGGTGGGATGTATCTTAGCCATACTTCATTCTCTAGCACATTGCAGTAGTAGTTGGGGAATTGACTTTCGGCCAGACCCACTTCAAAATATTGACTCACCTCTATAGTCTGCGGTAACTTGACGAAATAGTGACCTGGTGAGTTCTTGGGAAATATGTTCGGCGAAGCATTACTCGGTAATGTCAGGTAGAAGCTCATATTTTAGGGTTTGGTAGCATGTAACCCAGACAGCTGCTTAGAAGAGCGATCCACAACTTGCCCTCGACCGCGTCGACGCTGGCTCGAGACAGATTAAATAGTGATACGCCAATGACTGTGTATATAACGACCAGTTGACAGAAGAAGACAATCTCTAGTCGCGGCACTCGCCGCCCACACATGCACCAGAACGAATTTCTTTCCCCCTCTGGGGTATTTTGTGGGTTAGTTTCCACGTTGGTTTCTTCCATTACCACTGTTTTTGACCTACTGGGTCATTACACTCGTGTCTCGGTTGTATCATTAGTTGCTATTGGCAAATGCAAAAATCAGTGCTCGAGGCGCTCCTTGTGGGACATTGCCGGTACTAAGGACACTACTTTCTGTATGCAGGCTTGATGGATCAGCCATGTGCACGTGTTGATTGGTGTCGCAGCCAGCAGAGCACATACTCCAGTTATATGTGATTAGCACCATATATCTCTTTATTATACTAGTATTGTTAGGTTAACTGTATGCCTACTTGGAGAACCACAACGAAAATGTGAAAGATTTATCAAAAAAGCCATCTTACCATTAGAGACTTGGCACATTGTGACCTGAACGGTGTTCACTGAGACCGGGACATCTAGACGGTCGAATGGTGGGTGTTATATACACGATATCTGCTGGTGAAGACTCCTGACTGAGTTGAATATTGTCTGGACATGTCTGACCTTGATGTATTCACATGCTAAGGGCGTGGTCTATCACCACGACATAGGGTAGTATCCTTCTTATCAACGTGTTCTAGCTGTAACATTACAGCTATACCCGGCTGTGACTTCATTTTTACCGGTTTTAGCTAGTTAGCATGTAGTCGCTAGCTTGACTGCAATATGTAAAAGAAATTCAGCCGTTCAGAAAGACAACGACAACCTTGCCCAGGAAGCATGAATGTTGGGGTTGACTGTGATGTCCTGTAAAGGCAATGCATTAAAGCTTGACTGTCATCTGTAAAAGAAATTCAGCCGTTCAAAAAGACAACAGCAATCTTACCCAGTAAACACGACACTCCACGGAATGGTAGGGGTGACTGCAACGTGCTGTAATAGATAGACAACTAGTTGTTGATACACTCTCTTCACACGCACATGACCTGGCTGGTGTTCATTCAAAATGGCAATTGCAAACTTGTCCAGCACACATGAAACTCCATAGAATGTTGAGGTTGACTGCGCTGTCCTGTAACTGATAGCACACACACACACACACACACTCGGCAGTACGCCCCCGCACGCACGCACGCCTACATGGGCGCAGACATACACACACACCGATATCATGATGGCACACGCGCAACCAAACAATGTTGGGGTTGACTGCGACGTCCTGTAATAGATAGCACACACACACACACACGCATGTACATACACACACGCACACACGCCTACATGCGCGCACACATACACTTTGTGTAACGGCTTCGTATAGCTATATTTTAGAATAGCTTATTTTTTTCTGCGCAAATATTCCCTTCACAGCCCCGGTTGTATCACGTCGTCTGATTTCTATCTGTGATAAGCATTGAAGTCCGTTGACGTTAATTGAAAAATGCCCTAGGCGTTCTGGCTGACCGCTATCAGATAATCTCGTGTGACGGTCGGTGGGCATTCTTTACTTGTGCGTTCAAGCGGAGCTTAGTATGCAAAAAAGGTCGACACTTCTGGTTGAGCCAAGGGACCGGATTTATCTCCCTTGGTTACTTATATTTATGTTTGTAAAAAGGGACGTTATTTGTGGTGTTTCATTACATATTTGTATGATTATCTTGGTAAGTTATGGCTTATTTTAAATGAGAATCGTAGTTTTATATTGACATTACAAGGCTCCACTATACATACAAGAAATTTTGGCGTTTAGTTATGTTTTTATGGTTAATTTTTAACAATAATGTTTGCCTGGGTAGTATATTTTAAAACCAGATTTTCACCAAGCGATTAATGTTGATACCTGCGTAGGGACTTCTACCGAATTAACTAGCATACTGAGCCGTGCAAAAGTTTATTAATGCAACCAACTAAAAGGCATTGGTGAAGGTGGAACCAATTGGTGGGAGTATAGTGAGGAAAACAATAAATGTAAAAATGTAAAATTATCCTAGCAATGGAATCAAAATTTGTTAAAAGGTTATCATTTTCATAACTATTATTACCATTGCTGGTATTTATATTGGCTGTTAAAACCCTCAGTATGTCTCTTCTTGTCATTATTATTATTGCCATCATTAGTAATAAAACAAAACCATTTTCCCATGTGCCCCCCTCCCCTCGCTCATGTTTGCTGTTGCCTTTGCTGATACCCACACCGTTTTGGTTCAATATTTATCCTGCCTTCATCACTATTGCCCAGAGAGTGGTGGTTAGGGCATTGGTGGAATAAGACCAATTGGTGAGAGGATGGCAAGGGAAACAAAAATGTAAAGGTTTTCCCCTCTACCTTGTTAAACCCCCATTCACATGTTAATGTGTTCAAGGATGAGATTGAAACAATTTATGCAAATACAGATGCTTGTTTACTTTTTACAAACAAACAAACAAACAAAAAAAGAGAAAGGGAAAAAATAAATAAACCCTTACAAATAAGAAAAAAGAAGGGGGAAAAAAATAAGCAAGGAGAAAAAGATAACCAACTCCTTTTACTTCTACTATTATTTAACAATGCATGTTGCAATTATATGTCTGCTATGCTACGCTTAACACCATTCCTAACAAATATCATGGTAGCAAATAGATCCACATGTTTAGAAAATGTGATCCTTATCACAACTATTATTATCATTGCTGTTATGTATCATTGCTGTTATTTATCATTGATGTTGTCACCCTTAGTAGATTTAATTTTTGTCATTATTATTATTATTGATGTATTTGGTTTTTTTCTTGCATTATTATTAATGTTATCATTATTAATATATAACCTCATCTCCCATATGCTTCCCCCCTCCCTAGCTCATGGTTTGTTGTTTGCTTTGCTGAAGCTCTCACCTTTTGGTTCAATATTTATCTGGCCCTTACCATCATTACCAGAGAGTGGTGATGATTTTTGAGGTAGTGGGCCAAATGAGTGAGAGTGTGGCAAGGGGAAAAACAAAAATGAGAAGTTTCTCTTTTCTCCCTATTCTTTCTCTATACCTTTTTCTCCCTTCACATGTAAATAAATATGCCCAATTAATAAAATAGTCACACGTCACATACATGCCGACACGCAACGCTCCGTAAACACACCTACACAAATACTAAATACACAGAACGCATGTAACAGCACAAACATTATAAACGCAACCACTACCCTTTCTGCCTTGTAAACCCCGATACTGTTTTACACCTCCCACCATCTTGAAAGTTTTTGTTTGTTTACGCTGCGGCTGCCATCCCCGATCCGGTCAGATTTTTTAATACTTCCAATTACATCATGACCGAGTGGTGGTGATGATATTGGAGGTTTTGGAGCCGGCAGGAGAGGGAGGCGGCAGGGGAAAAAATATCGGTGAAATATCATCATGCTGTTGTTTCTGTAAGGTTTTTTTACTCTACAACAAATTCAATGTAGAAATGTTAAAATGTATAAAATATTTGTATTTATTGCGCATATGTCACCTACACGCCCACATGCAACGCTCTGTAAAAACACAAACAATACACTTTGCAACGATTTTAAACACTCAATAAAAGTTTAAAAAAAAAAAAAAAAAAACTCCAACTATGGATACTCGGGGTAACTCGAGAGATGGAATAAACCATTTTCTGTCATATTGATTTCGGTCTCCTCATCAAAGGGGGTCGATATCAATGTAACTGGGGTTCGATCACACCACACACCCCACTAAACACACGCACACACACACACACACACACACACACACACACACACACACACACTGGGACTCGAATCCAGGTGCCCGGTGACTAGTTGGTCTACTTATCTATATAAGTATTCCACATGCACGGCGCTTGCGCCGCTGTCTTCTAGCTACCCCGGAACGGACCAGGGAAGCGGAGGCGGCCGCTGGAGGCATTTGGGGTACCGAGGGCGGGTACCCAGGTACCCGGTCACTAGTTGGTCTTCTTATCTATATAAGTAATCCACATGCACGGGTCTTGCCTCGTTGTCTTTGAATGGATTCGGAAGCGGTCGGGAGAAGCCGAGTCGGCCGGTGGAGGCACCTGTGGGATGGGCATTCGGTAGGGGGTACCCGGGACCGGAAGTAGTCAACCGGATATAGTCACCAGGACAACCAGACCCAAGAAATTTTCCGCCAATTTTTTGAAAATGTGGTCCGTTGATGTCGTAAAATATGACGTTTCGCTTGCGGTGATAGACTTTTTATATAGTAAAATATCAGTGGTTGCCACCACAAAAGTCTTAGTTACAACGTCCCTTACTACTTGTGTGGACTGGACCTGTATGTGATAGTTGAACCTGTATGTGTGAACTAGACATGTATATGAGAACTGGACACAGCCGTGTGTTACCGGGACTCTTTAGATAATCATAAATAGTAACACACAGCCGCCGCTCTGGCGAAGTCATTACATACGCAATGTGTAATTCCACATAACGCATTCGGAAGACAGCTGCGGGTAATTTAGAAGCAGGCCGCTTTGCATTGGTTTTCATACTATGGTGTCAGTGCCGGTCGTTCAGAAATCAATGGCAAACTACTGAAAGTCCACTTGCCGATAAATCCCAGTTAAAAATTATGAATTTCACTGCGCCGTCCTGTATAGTTAGGATGCGCAGCTAACTAAATAAAACACACTGTTACCTACCATGCATGACGTAAGAGGAGATTAAGGAGGTTTCCGCGGATCTAGCCCACCCCGAATGTTACATGGACCCTTAAAGGAATCAAAGAACAATAACACCATGTAACCATTCGTGTCCTATAAGGCAGCGAAGGAGACTTGGGCGTCAGCTGGTGTCTATATACTGTATGGGGAAATAATGCAGCTGGAAAATCCTGACCAAACATTGAACAAGTCCGGAATTGTTCAAAAGTTAAGTAGAATGAAGGGAGCATCGGCAACGTAGTGGCCAGTCGCTCGCATGCCGTAACGGGCGGTCTTGGGTTTAACCCGCGTTGGGAGGTGCTTCAAATTGTTAAAACTGACAGGTTCTTCGTCTTCTTCTTCTTCTTCTTCTTCTTCTTCTTCTTCTTCTTCTTCTTCTTCTTCTTCTTCTTTTACGTTCATCCGGAGAGTTTTTTCGGACGTAATTGCGTTGTGCCTGTTTACAGCAGAGCTGCGTTCTTGCGCCGTTAGACCGACACATCCGACTTCTGTGGGCATTTGTTGACCGGCTTAACCTTCCCGGGTACTGACCTGTTGTTGTTTTTTTGCGCGTTATTCACTTTGAATTCAAGCGTATTCTGTACACTACTTCTAGTAGCACTGGATTGAATTTTGTGTGTGAATTAGCTTTGCCAATTACCAGTGTCCCTCGCCATCAGGCGAACTAACTCCGACTTCTGAGGTACTTATAATTTACATCCCAAAGTCAAGGACGAAAAATTAACATTATAGTCTAACCGTCCGGTGTAGGGGTTGAACCCCTTACTTCAGCATCAGCACACCGGATGTTTCAGAACGCGGGCTCTTGTCCATTCGCCCACGCTGACCCCCCGACCAGCCTGAAATGAAGACCAGGAAATGTCTTGGGAAGCAAAGGCGGCTGGGATGATACCTACCACATCACCTGTTGAGTGCATGTGGTCTATAAAATATAAGCCAAGTTATAAATGTATAAAGCGCATTTGGATAGTAAGAGGAACCTTTTCTTATTTTTAATTAAAAGGAACATTTTCTTACTTTTCATTAAAAGGAAGCTTTTTTTTTTTTTACTTTTCATTAAAAGAAACATTTTCTTTTTCTTTTTTTTTCCTTTTGTATATCCCTTTTACAGGTCATCACAGTCAACACCAGCATTTAACATTTTCTTACTTGTCATTAAAGGGAACATTTTCTTACTTTTCACTAAACAACTTGGATCGACAGTGTTCAAAATCGACAACAAAACAACAAGGATAACAATAAAACTATGGAACACCCACCTTACAGATCCAGATCCTTCCGCTAACAACTAACTGCCTTGAATAAATCACATATTGTACATTCTCATCAACAGGTTTAATAACGTCGAAGCCTGTTCATAAAACACTAACAATTGAACAGTTATTACGACAGTGATTTTAAGAATATCTTGATTTAAATCCGGTTGCTATGGACTATAGATCAGTTCTACAAGCCAGCGGGTCAAATTCCGAGCTGGCAGTCGAGCAAATTATCCAAAATCTCGTGAAACATATCTGTAGCCAATGTTACTATATCAGGGTTGAGTCCTGTATGTAATTTGGAGAAAATTCAAATAAATCTAACGGCAGTTAAGTTCGAATCATCAAACGAAAGTATGCGCAGACAAAAATAGTTTTTCATTTCGAATAACCCCGGCTTCAAAAGTACTAGCCATGCAGGGCGAGGTCACAATGCGTTAGGTGGTAATTTATGTCGTTTTCACCCTGTGCGATATTTAAATATTTCGGTCACGACACATAGGGAGAGAGGGAGAGGGAAAAAGAGAGAGAGAGAGAGAGAGAGAGAGAGAGAGAGAGAGAGAGAGAGAGAGAGAGAGAGAGAGAGAGAGAGAGACCTTTTTTTCTAGAATCCACAAGGCAAAAGGAATAGAGGAAGGCATGAAAACACGCAGAAAAGAGAAAAAGAAACCGTAATGAGTATTTATGGGGAGGGAGAGCATGGACGCAGCTGTATGAGATAGCTGAGATTGGAGGGTTGGAGTGAGTTGTTTGAGGGCATCTACCTCAATGGAAGATACATGGCGAAAGACAGACAGACAGACAGACAGACAGACAGACAGACAAACAGACAGACCGACAGACCGACAGACCGACAGACCGACAGACGGACGGACGGACGGACGGACGGACGGACGGAAATGACACATGCTACACATGTTCATTTTATTGCGTGGCTTTCCATTGTGAAAGTTTGCCTGAACGGCGGCCTTTAGATCTGTCCTATTCTCAGTGCACAATTGTCCAGGGGTTCTAAACATGTGAAACACACACGAGTCCTTCCAGTTGTCGCCCTTATCCGAAATGGCTATACGTTGGATCCACTACCCGGGGATCACGAAATCATCAAATATTACATTAATTCCCGTGCTATCCTTGTATCTACTTTAAGACTACACACTTACTGACACATGTCCCCAAACAGGAACCAACTAAGGATCTGTGATATGAGAAGGCCATCACATTTTGTAGCCCTGAATCTGTAGGTAGTCAGTCAGGTCCTCTATTAGCGGACGACGAAAGTAGGCGACAGACCCGACCGTGCTCATGGCGTTACCAGCGCAGCTCCGTTTCAACTATGTTAACTACGTGTATTGGTGCATAGAGAATCGCCGTCGTGTAGTCGACGACAGGAGCGAACGGCTTGGGAAGGAGCTGGCTTCTCATGGCCGAAGGTGCTAGAATATGTGTGAGGGCACGAAGCCCCGAGTGCACGATGTTCTCCTTCCTGAAGGAGGGGGCTTGGCAGCAGACACAGTTAGCAGTTGTGAGACAAGCGGAAAAATAACTCAACGTACCGATACACCTTCAGGAAGGTGAAGGGGCCGAAATGTTAAGGAAAGGGTGACCGCTTCAGATGATCAGAAACCTTCTGTCGTGCTTGCATGGCGGTGGAGTTTTTATCACATTACTTCAAAGTATTAGAATAAATATGTCCTAAGAATGATCGAACAACACCAGACAAGACACATACATACATACACACACATACGCACACACATACATACCAATGAAGTATTTATTATGAGAGTTTTGGAAATGTCCACTACGGGCTTCAAGACATGACTGTACACGTGAAGATAGTTTCCCAAACATGGTGCTGTTTGCAAGTCAGTTCAGATCTCACACAATGTCAATATTTATGTTTACATCTTGATCTCAACCGGATCCTTTGCGAAGACGTTACCCACGCAGTTCGTAATCCCGGATACCGCGTTCGAAACACAGCCGTGGGCAATTTGGCAGCATACCGCCTAGCGTTAGTTTTTTACAAAATGGTATGGGTGTTGGTCGTTTAGAAAGCAATGGCAAACTACTGAACGGCTACTTGCTCAGGAATCACGAACAGTCAAACAATGCTGGGATTGACTGCGACGTCCTGTGAAGAACATGCAACTAACTGTATGTACAGTAGCTTGCCGTTGCTTTCTGAACGGGAAGTCAAAGTTAAAGTCCAAATGACCGGTGATGGATTAACGACTCACTCTATTCAGCAATTAGCGCACCGGATGCTCAAGCGCGATTGCTTTAACTCCTGCGCTACGCAAACTGCCCATTCTTAACCATCAAAATTGGAATCAAAAAGTAACTCGAGTACACCGCAAAGGGTTAAACCCACCTTAGGAATGAAAAGAACCCGTTTTCCGCTTCAATTAGCGCAGATTCAGAAAACCAATAGTTAAAAGTTCCCGCTCGGCTGCCTTTGTAGTGAAAACTTGTCCCGGTTTCTCAGTATGACAGGACATATAGATGACAACTCAGTTCTTTCCGCACGAACGACTTGAGAAGATCTCTCGAGGACATGAGGAGTGGTGAGGCTGGTCTGAGGTCAATCACAGTTACAAAACAAATACATGGAAACGTCTTGATATGTTCTCAGAAAACTACGAGACAAGGATCCGTGACTGTCACTGGCATATTTCATCCAAACCTCTATTTCCAAATGCTGACAACTGTCCGGTTGACAGTGCCTAAGTGTTTAGTTGCCGTTACGCCTGGGAGTGATAGCTCCTCTTCCCCCTCCTCTTCTTCTGCTTCTTCTACATCATCTTCTTCCTACCCCTCTTCTGCTTCTACTATTTCTTCTTCCTCTTCTACTTTTTCCTCCTCCTTTTCCTTTTCACCTTCTTATTTTTCTTCTTCTTATTATTATTATTATTAATCATCTTCTTCCTCATCATCATCATCATCATCATCATCATCATCATCATCATCATCATCATCATCATCATCATCAGCAGCAGCAGCAGCATCATCATCATCATCATCATCATCATCATCATCATCATCATCATCATCGTCTTATTCTTCTTTTTCTTCTTTTTCTTTTCTCTCCTCTTATTCTTCTTCTTCTAGTAATAATAATTATTATTATTATCATCATCGTAACGTAACTAACAACGACTGCCTGAAAGAGTCTAATGAAACTAGAACATTGGAGAACATCTTGATAACTGGAAAGATCGAGGGGAAGAGAGACAGAGGCAGACCAAGAGAAATGATGTTGGATGGATTTGGACGGTGTTAAGGGGGAATATCTTTAGCAGAGTTGATCCAGAACACAAAAGACCGAGAAATGTGGAGAGACATGAACGCCTAAGCCAGCTGGCAGGGCACTTGATGATGATGATGATGATAATTATGATGATGATGATGATGATGATGATGATGATGATGATGATGATGATGATGATGATGATGATGATGATGATGATGATGATGATGATGATGATGATCCAGTGTTCATCCACAGAGTTCGTACAGTTTGAGAACCTCTACACTAGAATGACACTAGCGATTGCTTTAGACCGGCAGGGCTACATAAGCTGACAGGGCACTTGATGGTGATCATCATTATCATTATCATTATTACAATTCTTCTTCTTCTTCTTCTTCTTCTTCTTCTTCTTCTTCTTCTTCTTCTTCTTCTTCTTCTTCTTCTTCTTCTTCTTCTTCTTCACAAACCCACAATGTTCCTGACAAATCTCCAACTGTATTTGCCTTCTTGTTATTCTCAATATAATTCTAAGTTTCTTTTACGTACCAAAATTTTCAGTCTTTAAAAAAAAACAGTCGAGTCTTATAGTCGAGAGGATCGATTTCATTGCACCGGGTTTGTATCTCATATGGCTGTGTCTCATTCCACATGACATTCTGCCAAAAGTGTCGCACAAGGCACAAACTCCGTAGCTCCAGCGACAACCCCCAGAATGCACCGAGAAAAAAAGCACTCGTGAACCGTAAGACGTAGCCCAGAACTGAACCCACAACTATCGGAGCGCGAGGCAGGCGGCTTGACTACTTCGCCCAGGAGACTCCCGCTTGCTCCTGGTCTCTAGGGTAAAGCTATAAATACAGATTTCAGCATGTCACTATGTATGTATGTATCCACTATTGTATATATCATGTTATCATCTAAGCAATCGCTTTGTTGGAATCATACACGCAGATTTCATGAACCACGTATCCAGTCCACAACAGTCGAGTTACTTTTATATTTATATAAATTTATATTTCTCATATAGTTGTATCGGTGTGTGTCTGTTGTTTTTGTGCTGAGGAAGGCTTCGGTGGCAACGTCCATTTTGTTTCTTGTGATAGTGTTCTATTAAAGCTTACTGTCTACTTAACTTTTTTCTGAATAGTTTTTTTTTTTTTTTGGTTAGTTTCTGGATATTTATTCACTATAGCATACTTCATACACATGCTATTACTTACAGTGCACTGGACTGATTTTTGCTTGTAGACTAGCTTTCCCAATTACCAGCATCCCACGCCATCAGACGAACCCACTCCCATCTCCATCATACAACTCTCTCATGTATTCATTCAATCCATGTATCGTGACATCTTCCATTAAAACTTTTTCTGTCGCTGATTTCAAACATCCCGTGTGTAATCATTTCATTTTCTGCCTGTCAAACCACTGATGTGTCTATGTACATTTTAAGATTCTTTAATATAATTTTGTTTAATTTCATGCCACTTCTTTGGTAAAATTTTTACAAACAGAAATCTGTCCCAACGGTAAATGGAGCTGACTACTTTGGTTGTGTAGAAAATGTAAACCTCGCAGGCCGAACTCGGACACACTGTCCCGTGGGGATCAAAACTAGGGGTGGCGCACTGACGAAAGGGAAGAAGAAATCATCATCATCATCAAGTGCCATGCCAGCTGGTGTAGGAGTTCATGTCTCTCCACAAATCTAGGTCTTTGCTTTTCAGGGTCAACTCTGCTTCTGATATTCCTCTATACTACCGTCTCAAACCATCCAGCATCATTATTTGGTCGGTCTCTGCTGATTAAAAGTACTTGAGAGTTTTGGCCATCATAGACCATAACTTTAGGACAGGAAAATCCCAACTGCACCTCCCAGTGGTAGAGGATGGGAAACACCAGGGTGTACCAAACGCAGCTCTGGGGACCGAGCATCCACCGGGATAAGTGGACAACTCTGCAGCTGAGCAGAGCAGTGCTTCACGTGTCCTGACAGCCGGAAATGTCTGTCAAAGGCAGAAGTAAAAAATAACAACCCATGTGGATGTGGAAGGCACGGGGAATCACCAAACTATCTTCCCAAGATTTCATGAATAGTCGCATATCAGAGACAGAAGAAATCAAGCGAAATAAAACAGTGTATAATTAATAGAAAGAAAAAGACAATATTCATTAGCAGATTAGTGTATCAAGTAAATAAACTAAATACAACAATATTAATAACAATAAGTAAATAATAACAGAGTCCATGAGAATCTCGACATGTGTAGCCCATAAACGGACACTGTCCCGCTGTTTATTCTTCACCTTGCATGGTACAAGAGGAACACAGTGAGATGATGATGATGATGATGATGATGTTGATGAATAAAATAAGGTTAATAAATTAAATTAAATACAGTAAATAATAACAGAGTCCATGGGACACCGCAAGGCACAAGAGGAACAAGATGAGATGGTGATGATGGTGATGATGGTGATGATGGTGATGATGACGACGATGACGACGCTGCTGCTGCTGACGACGACGACGACGACGACGACTACGACGACGACGACGACGACGACGACGATGATGATGATGATGATTAATGTAATGTAAATAAAATAATTATCATTAAACCTTCCAAATGTACACTGACCCCATAAAGGCAGCTGGTGAGATATTAACTCATCATCAACTGAGTTAGTTTTAGCTCCCTCCTTTGGTTTAGAAGTGCAGGGGATTTTATTTGTTTTTTGTCGAGGCCCTAGGTGGTGGTAGCCGCAGCTGCTGAGTTGGTGCACTGAGCGACGCTTTCTGCAGGTCTGAGCCGATGTGGGGAGAGAGACCGTGTCAGGTGGGGTAGCACCTGGGCCAATAAAGTCATTTATCATGCTTTTCATCATCACCATGTGCCATGCCATCTCACGTGATCACCGGAATTGTGGATCGGCATCGTATTCTTGTCTCGACCATACCACGTGGCCAAGTCATCCAGGTATTTACTGCTCTGCCTTCCCCTTGTTCTTTTCCCCTCAATCTTGCCAGATGTCACCACAATCTCCAATTTATTTCTTATCACAACGTGTCCAAAACGTTGTGACTATCTTGCTTTTAACTTTCTGTTAACCAAAAGACTGCTGACTCTTCTAGTGACACCATAAATTCAAGTCTGAGAATGGATGTGAAGGCGGTTACCGCAGCTTTCCGCTGGTTGGAGAACAAACTGTTTACACATGTTGTGATTGTAACTGATTCACAAAACATGCTGACAAAGGCGAAGACTGGCATGCTACGAGCTGAATGGAATGCATCAGTTCAGAGGAAACGGGTTCTGAGCAATCGCTGGATCTTTTTCCCCAAGACATTCTGGTATGGTTGGAATTGAAGAGGCAGACAGACTGGCTGGAGCCGCATCATTAAGGGGTGATATGATGCGTGATAAGGTAGATGTGGTGTAGGCCCTCAGAAAGCAGGACGTGAATAATGCAGAAGAACAGACAGACTATCATGGTCCAGAGAGAATGCAGCAGCAATGGTGGTCAGGGGATCTGGTCGACTGCCGTCATTCAAAGGAAAAACAAGACGTACATATAATCAGACTGCAACGGGCACCATTAGTATTGGAACTTTCGCTGGCTGTTGAAGATGATGACTGAGCGCTTATGGGAATGCCCCGAGTGCAATGATGTCGCTTCGTGACTCAACTCAATAACTCAACAAATCAACAACTCAGCTCAACTCACATCACCTCAACTCAAGTCAACAACTCAACTCAAATCAACTCAGCTCAGCTCAATAACTAACATCAACAACTCAGCTCAACTTAACAACTCAACTCAACTCAATAACTCAACTCAACAACTCAACTCAACAACTCAACTTATCTCAACAACTCAGCTCAACAACTCATCTCAACAACTCAACTCAACTGGTCTCAAAAGTATGGGGTGAGCTCCATAGCCTATAATTGGGCCGTTCATTATTGTAACTAACATATTCCCAGAATACAACGGTGGCAGAGGGATGGGGGCCCTTGCCCCATTTGTCAATCCCATATAACGGCAGTTTCCGTGGTCAATAGCTTACGTTCCCAGCCCCGCGCTCCGAAGGTCGTGGGTTTGATTTGAGTGCAATTTTCTCGGAAACTGCTGGGGGTCGTCGCTGGAGCTACGGAGTTCGTGCTTTCTGCGAGCTTCCAGCAGGCCACCCAGCGAAAAGAGATGGATCTATATGGGATAACACCCGGTGCAATGAAGTCGATATTTTTGCTTGTTAAAGCCTTTTTTTAAATCCCATAAAAATAGGCCCGCTCCGTGGCGAAAGTGTTACGGACGCAGCTCGTTATACGGGATATCACGTTCGAAACACAGTTGCGGGCGATTTGGCAGCAAACCGTCATGCGTTGGTTTTTTATAAAATGGTATGAGGTGCCGGTCGTTCAGAAAGCAATGGCAAACTACTGAACGTAATCTTGCTATGAGATCACAAACAGCATGAAAATGCTGTCGTTGACTGCAACTTCCTGCAAAGGGATATGCAACTAACTTAACACAGAAATAGTCACATCCGGGGTAAACTGCATTCCTCCACCCCCACAAAACCACTTACCATCTAACGTTTATTTTCAAAGAAACGTGAAGAAACAAACAGACCGTCAGAGATAGACAAGCAAATGAAATCCAAGGCGTTGGTGCCAGGGCACAGCGGGGTGTACAAGCTGCAAATTTAGGTTTCCGTCACGCTTCAGTGAGCACCGGAACAGTGTGACTCAGGTACACAGCTCAACACCACACCTGGCATGCAAAAATTCCTACCTGGGAGCTTTTTACTGTCTTTTTTATACCTGGATTGGAAAACGGCTAGCTCACGAATTACTAGTTTCTCAATGCATTACTCTCTCTCTCTCTCTCTCTCTCTCTCTCTCTCTCTCTCTCATCTCTCTCTCTCTCTCTCTCTCTCTCTCTCTCTCTGTCTGAGTCTGTCTGACCCTCCCCCCCCCCCCCCCCCCCACGTATATACATGTGCTGTAAGATATGTATAACACCGGAAGAGAGACTGAAAAAGAGAGAAAGATAGAAACACGCAGAGAGGGAGATGGAGAAGATGAAGAAAAAGAAGACGAAGAAATTGGAAGTGTGGAAATTTGTGATTTATAATGACGGGAAAACGCATATTAATTATGATTTTTTTTTAAAGGAAAGTCAACACTTAAAAAACATAATGCATGAAAGATGTATAGATAATTATAGAGCAAGTGAACAGAAACGGAAAACAAATACAAACACATCAAATAGTCAGACACAAGTTCCACGAAGAAGGACGGACGGACGGACCGACGTACGGACCGACGGACGGACGGACGGACCGACGGACGGACCCGACGGACGGACCGACGGACGGACCGACGGACGGTCCGACCCGACCGGATCGACCGACCGACCGAACGAAGACAGACAGACAGACAGACACAGACAGACAGACAGACAGACAGACAGACAGACAGACAGACAGACAGACAGACAGACAGACAGACAGACAGAAATAAACAAACAAACAAACAAACAAACAAACAAAGAAACAGACAATGCTATCATCAAAATGAAATTACCAAGAGATTTTGCTTCTCATAGTCAGGTGACCTTACTTTAACCTTACTTTTACTATAAGTTGTGTTGTCATTCAAACACAATGCCCACCCTCTCTTAATAAACCGTGTATTTTCCTCCGAACTCTTCCGATGTTTTCCAAGAGCTACGGAAGAATCATGTCTCCCTAAGTTGACTGATGTCTCCCGAAGTTGTTCGATGATTCAATAAGCTGTGTAATATGTTGCGTTGTTGTCCGATGTTTCCCGAAGTCTCCCTAAGTTGCCCGATTTCATCCGAAGTTATTCGATTTCATCCGAAATTACTCGACGTCTCACAAAGCTGGTTGATGTCTCACGAAGTTGTTCATTGTTATCCGAAGTTGTTCGAAGTCTGCCGAATTTTTCCGATATCCTCTCCAAAGTTGACCGAAACATCCTCCATTGTTCTGACAACGAATAATTTGCATCGCGATGATTCCAGAAGTTTCTCTGTGTTTCCATGTGCTATTCGATATTTTCAGATTAAATAACAGACTTTACACGGTAGTCATTTTGCAACTTAAACTACAAACAATAAGTATTAAATCAACATCACCAAGAGCTCAGCCATCTTGCACAGACGTTCGTGGATCTTCATAGGTCTCGGTTCCTGTTCTGAATGAAAACTAATGATGATATTCCTCCATGGCACCATCTCAAGCTATTTAACATCATCTCCCTCGATCTGCCTCTGACTTTTTTCCCCACTGATCTTTCCAGTCGTCACGATGTTTCTCATTATATGACCAAAGAATGATGTTTGGCTTTTTTTTTTTTTTTAGTTGTGTATGCTCTTGTCACAAACATCAGAAACAGGCAGTCATCATATTTTGGCTACATTATGAGAAGACAAATTCTGGAACGTGTTGTGACAACCGGAAAGAATTGTATAAATAGAAACAGAGGAAGACAGCGAGAAAACATTCTTGACAGTTCTGTTATATGGCACAGAAGGGAGTCAACACATGAATTGATCCATGCCGTCGGAGATCCCAAATTGTGGAGAAGCATGATCGCCCACGCCAGCCGGCAAGCCACTTGATGACAATGATGATGATGATGATGATGATGATGCTGATAATGATGATGATGATGATGATGATGATGATGATGATGATGATGATGATGATGATGATGATGATAACGCTATACTTTCATTAGCCCCTTCCAGGCAATTGTTAGTTATTCAAAACAATGTTTTCCCGTAGTGAATTTGAATAACGAAGACACAAACAATAGATTGCACGATTTATTGCCTGGCATATTTCGCTGCATCTCGTCAGGTACATACTGCAGAAATCACACAACTTACGTGAAATTAACTAGATAAATCCTTCAAGTTGAAATATACACAATTTCGCACAGTAATGTTGA
>JACEFZ010025297.1:175000-180000 GCA_014155875.1 Cepaea nemoralis
TTTATTTTGTTGCACATGCCACTCGATTCCAAAGGGTCTTTAACACATCTGATCATAATCTAAATAAGAGAAGCCAGTTAATAAACTCCTTGGGATGCATTCCTCCAGCGGGAATCAATACTGCTGTGGATGCAACTGTATAACTTTGCTGACTTCCCTCTATATATTCATATCTGACTGTTTGCACATCCTTTGGCCCCACATGTCTTGTATGGCAGTTTTGCAGCTGAATTGGTCTCAACCTTTGTAGAAAAATAGCACCTTTCAAAATCGAACTGAACTCAACTGGTGTGCCTTCTTGACAATGAAGGAGTTGTGTTTTAATATTATTCTATCATTCTATGTGTTTTTATTTAGATCTGTTTGTGTTGTCCCGTCCCTGATGAAGATTTGTATAATCGAAACCACGATTGCTGTGTCCTAGAATATATATTTTTATTGTAATGTTTATTATTATATATTATTTGATTGTCACTTGTTTTGGAGGATTTTCACTCTGTGATTTATATTCACCTTTATGGAGCCCGCTGTACGGTAGTGTACACTGTGTCCGTGTGTTGTATGTCTTATCTTTTCTCAAGAGCTACATATACCTAACTATTTGTATTTCATATGATCATAACCTAGTTCACCGCCCAAAGGAGGGCTGCGGTCAATCTATCAGCCTGTTCATTTCCTCGTAGGTAAGGACGTGTAAAAGTTTCCTTTACGTAGAATGATATCGCGGGAGATCGGCAGGGGTTCTGGAAGAATCTCAAAACTTAGAGGGAAGACCAGAGAACTTTCAATCAGATAGCGGTGGGAACGATTAGTAGTATGACTCTTCGCTTGCTGTTGAACGAGGGGACGTGTGGGAGTGTCCTGAGTGCATTGATGACGGTTCTTAGCTCAAATAAACTCAAATAACTTCAAGTTCCATGTGATTTTTTAAAACACATCTTCAACTTTGACCGTAAACCTTTTGAAGATCAAATGTTCCGCTCATTTTAGCTTCAGCGGTAAATCTGGCATACGAGCGTATAATGTTAAATGAAACCAGATGGCCTGTTGAAGAAAATGAAAAGTGCACAGGTACTAGAGCAGGAACCACGACAAAATTCTTAAGAAAGAGGGATTTTTTGATTAAATGTTAGTTGCATATCCGTTAAAGGACGTCGCAATCAACCCCAACATTGTTTGGCTGTTCGTGATTTCTTGGCAAGTTTACGTTCAGTAGTTTGCCATTGCTTTCTAAACGACCGGCATTCATGCTATTTTTCAGGAGAAAACAACAACGCAAAACGGTCTGCTGCAAAATAGCACGCAGCTGTGATTCGAACGAGGATATGTGGGATTAAGAACTGCACCTGTAATGCTTTAGCAACGGAGCCGGAGAGGGATATAGGAAAGGAGAAAATGAAGCTAGTGTGTGTGGGAGAAAATGAAGCTAGTATGTGTGGGAGATAATGAAGCTAGTATGTGTGGGAGATAATGAAGCTAGTATGTGTGGGAGATAATGAAGCTAGTATGTGTGGGAGATAATGAAGCTAGTGTGTGTGAGGCAGAAAATGAAGCTAGTATGTGTGGGAGATAATGAAGCTAGTACGTGTGGGAGATAATGAAGCTAGGATGTGTGGGAGATAATGAAGCTAGTGTGTGTGGGAGATAATGAAGCTAGTATGTGTGGGAGATGATGAAGCTAGTACGTGTGGGAGATAATGAAGCTAGTATGTGTGGGAGATAATGAAGCTAGGATGTGTGGGAGATAATGAAGCTAGGATGTGTGGGAGATAATGAAGCTAGTATGTGTGGGAGGTAATGAAGCTAGTACGTGTGGGAGATAATGAAGCTAGTACGTGTAGGAGAAAATGAAGCTAGTATGTGTGGGAGATAATGAAGCTAGTATGTGTGGGAGATAATGAAGCTAGTATGTGTGGGAGATAATGAAGCTAGTATGTGTGGGAGATAATGAAGCTAGTATGTGTGGGAGATAATGAAGCTAGTATGTGTGGGAGATAATGAAGCTAGTGTGTGTGGGAGAAAATGAAGCTAGTATGTGTGGGAGATAATGAAGCTAGTACGTGTGGGAGATAATGAAGCTAGTATGTGTGGGAGATAATGAAGCTAGTATTTGTGGGAGATAATGAAGCTAGTATGTGTGGGAGATAATGAAGCTAGTACGTGTGGGAGATAATGAAGCTAGTACGCGTGGGAGATAATGAAGCTAGTGTGTGTGGGAGATAATGAAGCTAGTATGTGTGGGAGATGATGAAGCTAGTACGTGTGGGAGATAATGAAGCTAGTATGTGTGGGAGATAATGAAGCTAGGATGTGTGGGAGATAATGAAGCTAGGATGTGTGGGAGATAATGAAGCTAGTATGTGTGGGAGGTAATGAAGCTAGTACGTGTGGGAGATAATGAAGCTAGTACGTGTAGGAGAAAATGAAGCTAGTATGTGTGGGAGATAATGAAGCTAGTATGTGTGGGAGATAATGAAGCTAGTATGTGTGGGAGATAATGAAGCTAGTATGTGTGGGAGATAATGAAGCTAGTATGTGTGGGAGATAATGAAGCTAGTATGTGTGGGAGATAATGAAGCTAGTGTGTGTGGGAGAAAATGAAGCTAGTATGTGTGGGAGATAATGAAGCTAGTACGTGTGGGAGATAATGAAGCTAGTATGTGTGGGAGATAATGAAGCTAGTATGTGTGGGAGATAATGAAGCTAGTATGTGTGGGAGATAATGAAGCTAGTACGTGTGGGAGATAATGAAGCCAGTACGCGTGGGAGATAATGAAGCTAGTATGTGTGGGAGATAATGAAGCTAGTATGTGTGGGAGATAATGAAGCTAGTACGTGTGGGAGATAATGAAGCTAGTATGTGTGGGAGATAATGAAGCTAGTATGTGTGGGAGATAATGAAGCTAGTATGTGTGGGAGATAATGAGAGATAATAAGAGACCGGCCACGTAAAGGATGGGGAATAGCATTCGATACATGAAGCTCATAAACGGGCACTCTCCCACTGTTTATACTTCGCTTCGACCCCCAATGTACAATAGGAATAAGGTGAGATAAATGAGAGATGAACCGGCGCTGTGGCTTATGTACGTGTTTCATTATTCCCCGATATACCGAGTCGTGGGTTCAAAATCTGCCGCAGACAGTTGCGTTGATTTTGATGGTATGAACGCTGGTTGTACAGAAAGTTATAGCAAATTTACTCAACGCAAAAATTGCCTTTTAAATCACAAACAGCCACTATTGGTGGGGTTAATTGCGAAGTTCTGTAAGTAACTAATATTGTTTTTTAATGAGAAATGGTGGAGGGTACTTGTATATTCTGAATTAAGGGTTCTCATGATATATCCTTCACTGTCCCTTTTAGGTGTACGAGTCACTCACTCACGGTCTCTACGAAATCGGGAATGTCAAACATTGAGGAATCCCTCACCGAATAAAACATGATGTTATCAGACAGATAATGTTATCAACATCTTGTGCCACATATGTTGTAAGACAGGAGACCAAATAGTTTGGCCATCTTGTTAGAATGCAACACCTTCAACTACAACAATAGCCCTACATCAAAGATCTGCTACGAGAGCAAGAGGACGCCAGAGAAGAAAATGGATTGGCGTCTAAAGACATTGTACAATCACACGGGATGACACTATCCAGTGCCACCCATCGGGCGCTGGAGCCCCAACTATTCCTCCCCACGCCGCTTAACGACAAAAGTCGCAGATGATGATGATGATGATGATGATGATGATGAGGAGGAGGAGGAGGAGGAACCTTTGCGTGTAAAGTACAAATCCATGACTCCCTTTCATAACACGAGACGTACAGGGTACGAGGAGGGAGCCCTATATTTGAGACCAGTCGGCACTCGGTGGGTAATGTTGTCAATATTACATAACCCGCCTTTACTTTCAGTGACATTTTCTGGTATCCAGAAATTTTCTGGATCGAGCCGGAAATTGCTCCCAGGTGAATGAAAAAATAACCCCCCACTAAAGGGATTCCAATATATCACCACCAGGTATCTCTCGCATATAGACAACCCGTCGGGAGTCCAGGGGAAACCATTTGGACAAAGTTATAGCCACTGCGGCACCGTGGCAGATCTGGAAAACCTTAGTAGTTTTATTCTTCCTGGGCACCGGTATTCCAAGAAGGGTTTCTGTAACATTTAAGCAACAGGAGGGATATAATCCATGGGATGGGATGGGACAGCACACATTTGTATTTCACATGGAACACATGGGACAGTAGCCATGTCATAGCAACTTGATCTACGTCAGAGCTAACCCTTATTTTTATTTATTTTTTTTTTTTTTGGTTTACCTTTTTTAAAGCCTTTTATCCTTCTTTTTTCTTTATATATTTGTATCAATTCTTTATCTCGTGGTGGGACACCGGATAAATAAATAAATGCGCGCATGCGGGCTGCTAGTCAGTCATTGTTGCTGTGAAGTAGCAGGAATTGTAGAACAAAAGCCGAAAAGTGATTTTGACTTATTTTTTTATCCTCCACCAAACAAAGCACTTAAGCTTGACGGCCCCAGAAACAAATGCCTTGAGGATGAAGTCACCATGTTTCAAAAATTACGGCAACCAACTTCACAACCATTAAATTATTGGAAATATGAACATAGGTTTCCACTGCTAAATGCAAGTGCAAAAATTGTTTTTACCATACCAGTGTCATCAGCAGCAGTAGAGCGCTTATTTAGTGCAGCTGGATTGTTGTTGAGTAAGTTACGAAAACGAATGCTACCAGCTCTTGTTATAAACTCTGTGTATATCAGATTTGCATGTAAGATGAAAATTGTGGAAATGGTTCAGGGATTACCTGGATTAACTGAATTATTAGAAACAGTCGATCAACAGGAAATTGATAATGTGCTGAATGAGTAGAGTGACTCAGAAACAGAATGAGAGTGTCAGAATGACACTGAATTGTCATATTTAGATTAAACTTTGATTTAATAAATTACTCTTGAATATTAAAATTA
>JACEFZ010025297.1:185000-202213 GCA_014155875.1 Cepaea nemoralis
TTAATAAGCCAGATGTTCTGCCTCTGCTGACGTCATGTATACATTATCTATCAATCGTCAACCCACTGAGGCTGTGGTCTTTCCTCTTCTCCGTCTCCCCCGCTCCGCCTCCCTTCATAGCTACCTTTTCAGTACATTCATGTCTTTGTCACATGCATCACATATTTAATTGTCCTTAATTTGTAATCATATAATTAAATTGTAATTATAAAATATTGTTGGAAAGTGCTGTTCTTTTTTCTCCATAACTTCTTTCATGTTTACAGTTTTCTAACCTTTTGTAAACAAGGCAGTTTGCCACTGCTTTCCATCTTGGCAGTGCCTATACGGGTCTGTGGCCGTATCCATTGTCTCTAAAAGGGTATCATCTGCCGACCGTCACCACCTTGAGATCATAACCAACAAAGCCAGCATAATTGCTTTTGTTTTAAAATCAATCACAGACATAACTAACTTTACACGTACACAACATATCAATGTATGGAGGCGCTGTGGCGGAGGACTTACCAAAAGCAATTCGTAATCCCGCATACCGCATTCGAAACACAGTTGTGGGAGATTAGGAAGCAGTATTGCGATGGATTTTTATTCAGTGATATGAGTTCTGGTCGTTCGGAAATCAATGACAAACTACTGAATGTAAACTTGCCAAGAAACCACACAAGGTAAAAACAACTGCTGGGGTTGACTGCGATATTCTGTAAAGGGTATGCAAGTAACTTTTTTTAAACATATGAAAACGTAAGGAACCCCACATTTTGTGGGTGTCGGGAAGAAAATAGTTAGTACTGATCATTCAGAACCTATGACACAAAGCCAGCAAACAAGTTGAAGTAACATTTTTAGAACAAGCATTTCTTTCTGTGATAAAGTAAGAATGTGACTCATGCATTATTTGGTAATCACTACAGAAGAAAATTTAGGATTTTGAGAGTAAATGTTACAGAAATATTCTTAGAATATTATGGACCAAGGCGAAGTAATCTTTGCTTGTCACGGACCAAAGAGAAGTAATCTTTGGTTATCGCGGACCAAGGAGAAGTTACCTTAGATTATTACAGACCAAGGACAACTTGGACAAGAACTACTTAACCCCACACATAACATAGAAAACCTCACTTTTGTGCCTAAAAGCCAGGGACAGCAAGAACCAAATTTCATACCTGCAGAAGTCAAAGCAGTTATACAGAAAAGTCCTAAAAACAAATCACCAGGTCCAGATGGAATAACCACAGAAGCTATTCAGGCCTGTGGGGAAACAGGAGTTAAATGGCTAATAAGAATTTTTAATGTAGCATGGGAAGAAAGAAAAGTCCCAGATGATTGGCAACAGGTACATATAGTACCAATATGGAAGAAGAAAGGCAATACGAGAGAGTGCGAAACATACAGAGGCATATCACTCCTGAGCCATATAGGGAAAATGTATGCAAAACTATTGGAACAAAGAGCTAGACCAATAGTTGAACAACAGTTAAGCAAAGCACAATTCGGTTTTCGGAAAGGTAAAAGTTGCACTGATGCATTATTTACACTTAGACAAATTTGTGAATAAACTATCGAATATAGTGACCAGCAGAATATTGTGTTTGTAGATCAGGAAAAGGCTTTCGATAGAGTAGACAGATACAAATTATGGACCATCCTTGAAGACTATGGGATCCAAGGGCAACTGCTAGAAACATCATAGCCATGTACCACTCAAGCCAAAGTGCAGTAAGAACACAAGAAGGTATATCAGATATGTTCACAGTCAATACAGGAGTGAGGCAGGGTTGTGTGCTCTCTCCCCTGCTATTCAATATCTACATGGACAGAATTTCCAAAGAAGCAAGTCTCGACAGAACAGATTCAGAAAATTTAGAACTCTTTACTCCAGATGAAACAACTGAGCCACAGGGAATAAATGAACTTCTATTTGCAGACGATCAGTGCCTGTTTTACAGCGATGAGGGCAGATTACAAAATCATATTACTAACCTGAGTTCAACCTGCAGCAGATACAATATGAGCATAAACACAGCCAAAACCGAAGTAATGCAAGTTAGCAGATCGCCAGGCCCACTAAGTATACAGATAAATAACACAACTCTGAAACAAGTTAAAGAATTCAAATACCTTGGAAGTATGATCACAGAAGATGGCAGATTGGACAGAGAAATTGAAATCAGATGTCAAAAAGCTAGTGCACTTACATATCAACTATCACCCTTACTGAAACATCCAAACATACCCATGTTCGCAAAACGACAGATAATAAACAGCATATTCACACCAACCCTATGCTACCAATCTCAAACCTGGACTTTATCCAAATTACACCTTCGCAAAATCAACACCTGCGAAATGAGATGCTTGAGGAGAGCTGCCAACTTAACAATCCGAGACCGAGTAAGAAATGCTACTATCAGACAGACTGTGGGATCAACACCTTGTGCCACATTTATTGAAAGACAGAAGATCAAGTGGTTTGGCCATGTCGTTAGAATGCAACATCAGCAACTACCATCACTGGCCTTACATCAAAGATCATCTGCGACGAGACCACGAGGACGTCCAAGAAGAAAATGGATTGACGACATCAGAGACATTGTACAACCACACGGAATGACACTATCCAGTGCCGCCCACCGGGCGCTGGAACGCAAATTATTTCTCCCCACGCCGCTTGGCGGCAGAAGTGGAAGATGATGATGATGATGATGATGATGATGATGAAGGACATGTATTCTTAGATTTTCAAGGACCAAGAAGAAGTAATCTAAGAATATCACGGACCAAGGATATGTCATCTTAGAATATCACGTACAAAGAGGACGTAATCTTAGAATGCCGGTCTCCTTGGCGAAGGGGTTAAGGATTTTCTCCATAATCCCGTTTATCCACGTGAGGAACACAGCTGTGCGAGATTCAACAGCGGATAGCGTCGCGTTGGTTACTTATTGTGTGTGTCAGCCGGTCGCTCAGAAAGCAATGTCAAACTACTGAGCGTAATCTTGCCAAGAACATCAACAGCAGCTGAAAAATGCTAGTGTCGACTTCAACGTCCTATAAGGGATAAGATACTCAACAACAACAAAAATCATAGAATATCGTGGGCCAAGAAGTAATTTTAGAATATCACGGACCAAAAGGAAGTAATCTTAGAATATCATGGATCAAGAGGAAGTGATCTTAGAACATCATGGACCAAGAACAAGTAATCTTCGAATATCACGGACCAAGAGGAAGTAATCTTAGAATATCACTGAGCAAAAAAAAATATCAAGCCAGCTGGTGAGGCAAGGTGTTTTCCCATCTACCCTAGATGGGTACCGTCCAAAAGATGAAACCTGGACCAATGCAGCAGTGTTTTCCCATGATTTATATGAAGGTTTCCACTCAAGCATTGAAACCTTTGCTGCAGCGATTGATCTTGAGGACGCGTACAACAGATCACGGACCAAGAAGAAGTAATCTAAGAATATCACGGACCTAGGAGAAGTAATCTAAGAATATCACGGACCAAGAAGTAATCTTAGAATATCGTGGTTAAAAAGAAACAAAGTACGGACATTTTCGAAGATGTCAACATCTATTTTTTGTTTTAAATGGCTCATAAATAATATCAATATCTGGGAAAGTCAAATACTTTGGCAATATTAAACGTCACAGTGACCTGGACAGAACAGTGATGGGAGGCGTGGCTTCTGGTCGAAGAGGCAGTGGTCTACCAGCACGACAGCGGACACAGGACATTGTAGACACCCAGAGCACGAGGGTGACGTAATGAGCACGGCAAGGCACGTAGAGCTACCTGGTCATCCACTGCACCTGTATTCGTCTCCAGCCGTCTTGACTTGTCCTGCCACTGGATTCAGATGGACTCAGGCGAGAGAGTGAGGTCGACGAATTGCTCAACTCTTCCTCACTTTAATCCAATTCATCGCGCAAGTCATTCTTCATCCAACTTCCAACTTCATGAAGCAGGACAAATGGCAAGAGATCGAGAGGCTTTTATGCGGGCCGTGATGAAAGCGGCGTTCTCAAACAGGCCTGCCGCAGTGATGAGGAGTTTGTGCGTTATTCACTGGCACAGGAACAGAGCATAATGGGGAGACCCAATGCCGTAAAGTTGGAACCACGACTAACTAACTAGATCTGCCGCATGATGGTGACATAAATGTTCATGTTTCTGTTTTGTTTTCTCGCTTTAAACTCAGTGGTAATCCATACATGTGCTACGACTTCAAGTGCGCTGGACATATATCTTGGGGACATATTTGCTTTCCCTAATACCAGTGACCTTCGCCATCAGGCGAACGCACTCCTACTTCTCAAGTGCTTGTAATTTATGTTCCCAAGTCAAGAACGAGAAGTCAACATTTTAGTTCAGCTGAAAGGTGTAGGGGTTGCACCCACTACATCGGCATCGGCACACACTACATTTAAGAGCCAATGCTCTTGTCTTACGATGCAGAATACTGTTGGCAAGCTACTGGAGAAAATTGTAGCACACAGACTTGCTTGGGACTTGGAACAGCTCGGCTGCTTCCCGCCCACACTTGGAGGATACAGACGCAACAAAGAGTCATGGCTGAATGCGGCGGTCTTTGCTCAAGATGTTTACGAAGGATTTCAGGTCAGAGAAGAGACATGTGCGGCCGCCATAGACTTAGAGGACGCATATAACAGAGTATCTTTCGAGCACTTGATGCAAACCCTCCTCAGACTGAAAGTGCACCCTCACCTTGTACGATGGATAGCTGCAGTTCTACTCCAAAGGAAGGTGGTGCTAAGATGCGCGAGTTGGTCTTCTGAGCCGATAATGATATGTCCAGGATTGCCGCAGGGTTCACCACTGTCACCAGTACTATTCAACGTGTATACGGTGCAGATCACTGAACAACAGTTGGATGGGAGGGGTAGGACTCTATCATTCGTTGACGACATCCTCGTGTATCGACAGGGTCGAGATAGACAGGCGGTTGCCAACTATATGCAGGGCGAACTAGATCGAATTTCCTCATAGTGTGCTGATGCCGATGCCCTTGTCAACCTTGCAAAGGCAACGGTTACATGGTTCTCACTAAACAACCATATTGTGAAAACAGACCTGCCGGCAGTAAGAATGGATGGGAGCATTCTGAGTAGAACCCAGTCAATGACATATCTTGGCGTTAGGCTTGATCGTAGCCTGTCCTTCAGAGATCATGTCGATTATGTCATAACGAAGGCTCGAAAAGGTTTGGCAGCAATGAGAGTCATGGCGACTGCCAATATCGAGCAAAGACTGCTATTACTTCTGTTCCAAGGACTTGTGCTTTCACGCATCAAGTATGCCCTGGCCATCCTCACTGTCAGCCCTACACAGATTGGAAGACTTGAAAAGGTACAAAACGAAGCCATGCGCATCATTTTGGGCTGCACGAGAGACACCAGCTGTGTAGCAATGAGATACCTCCTTGACTTCCCGACAATGGAACACAGGATCAAGATCTGGAGAGCTCGTGCATACTTAAAAATAAGTGCAGATGAGCAGCACCCTCTGCATGACGCTGTATTCAGAGAAAAGGGTGACAGGCTAAAGAGGGGCAAATCATGGATGGGTCGGGCGGAAGATGTCGTCGGACAGGTCTGCAGTCTTACCAGTATCAACCCCGGCAAGGAATGGGTGCCGGTGCCTCCAGCTTTTAAGTGTACCTTCTCCTGCATTATCACACTCGACAGACGGTGCAGAGAGCAGAACCCTGCCGCTGTCAATGCAGAGGTTAACGCGCTCATCTATGATCACTCAGATAGCCCCGAAGTGCTCATCTATACAGATGGATCTGTTGTAAAGCAGCAGAGAAGTGCGTGGGCATTTACAGCCCGTTCAGCAGGCCGAACCGTTCAAGAATCCAGTGGTGCCCACTCTATGACCACGAGCAGCATGACGATGGAGGTGATGGCAGTTACACAGGCTTTCATATGGCTGGAATCACAGCATTATACCAACGTGTGTGTACTAAGTGATTCAATGAGCATGATTCAGAAGGTCGAAGCTGGATCTGTACGTAGACAGTGGACTGAGTCGCTGCGGAAGTCCGTTGTCCGCAAAGTCACCTTCATCTTCGTCCCGGGACATGCGGGAGTCGAGGGAAATGAACGAGCTGATAGATTGGCTGGCTCTGCACCCCCTGTAGATGGCCAGCCCATGGATCGTGCCGATGTTATTAACATCCTTAAAGATATGGCGAGAACAGAGGATTTTGACGCCAGTGATTCCACATCGCTTTCCAGGATGAAAGACATGGGAGTAAGAATCGGCACAGCCAGACGCGAGAGGTACATCGGGAAAACAAAGCGCCTCGTCAACCAACACAGAACTGGCACTATTAGCCACCGGACGCTGATGCATATGCTGGGGGAGGATCTGAGCACCTATGGACATGTCCGGAGTGCAACGAAGATACCCCAACTGATAACTAACTAACTAGCTCTTGTCTATTCGGTCATGCTGGCCTCCTGATGATGAAATAAAATGTTAATGACTAGCTGACCCGGCCCGGCTTCGCCCAGTCCTTGGTGGGGAGCATCTCATTTAATTCATATAAGTAGTCATATAAGTTCCCGTTCCCGTTACCGACTGTCTGTCTGTCTGTCTGTCTGTCTGTCTGTCTGTCTGTCTGTCTGTCTGTCTGTCTGTCTGTCTGTCTGTCTGCCTGTCTGTCTGTCTGACCCGGCCCGGCATTGCCCAGCTCCTGGTGTGGAGCATCTCATTTAATTCATATAAGTAGTCATATAAGCTCACGTTCCCGTTCCCGACTATCTATCTGTCTGTCTGCCTGCCTGTCTGTCTGTCTGTCTGTCTGTCTGTCTGTCTGTCTGTCTGTCTGTCTGTCTGTCTGTCTGTCTGTCTGTCTGTCTGTCTGTCTGTCAGTCTGTCTATCTGTCTGATCCGGCCCGGCTTCGCCCAGCCCCTGACGGGGAGCATCTCATTTAATTCATATGAGTAGTCATATAAGTTCCCGTTCCCGACTGACTGTCTGTCTGTCTGTCTGTCTGTCTGTCTGTCTGTCTGTCTGTCTGTCTGTCTGTCTGTCTGTCTATCTGTCTGTCTGTCTGTCTGTCTGTCTGTCTAATCATTTATTGGTTGCAGTTAGAACAACCTTAGATAAACGAAGACCAACTTGGTAATATATTAACTTGGGTAAATGGAGCAGCGGCAGCAGCAGCAGAAGAAGAAGAAAAAGGAGGAGTAGGAGCTGGGAGGAGGAAGAGGGAGGAGGAGGGAGGAGGAGGAGAAAGAGAGAAGAGGAGGATGGAGGAGGGAGAGGGAGGAGGGGGAGGAGAAGAGGAAGAGGGTAGGAGGTGGAGGAGGGGAGAGGAGGAGGAGGAGGAGGAGGAATATAACGCATATGCCTGTAGATTTAATAATGGCTGAGGTTGTTCCATGTCTTCTTAGAGTTGGCGACAGTGTAAAGTAATATAAAATCTTCAAACTTTCATACTAAAAAAATATGACAGTGGGCTGCGCTGGAATGAAAGGAAGACGTGTAAAAAATTTCATCTCAATGGGATGGGCCGTTTGCGAGCGCATTAGGGACATATAGACAGACAGACAGACGGACGGAGATCGCCTTTTATATATAAGATATACCCATCCATGTTGGGTTTTCCTCTTGTCCGCTTACTCGTTAGGCCTCCCTCCATATACATCTTTTCCAGACTCTACACGCCCAAAGTATTTCATTTCCCTCACTTTCGTTTGTCTTAATAACCACATTTCTTTGACAATGAATCCCTGTTGAACGGTTCAGTGTGTTCTCTATTTCGCCCATGCAGGAGGAGGAGAGGGAGGAGGAAGGAGGAGGAGGAGAGAGTAGGAGGAGGGAGGAGGCGGAGGGAGAAGGAAGAGGGAGGAGGAAGAGGGAGAAGGAGGAGGGAGAAGGAGGAGAAGGAGGGGGAGGAGGAGGAGGGAAGAGGATGAGGAGGGAGGAGGAGGAATGTGAAGGGAGGAGGAGGGAGGAGGTAGAGGGAGGAGGAGGAGGAGGGAGGCGGAGAGAGGAGGAGGGAGGAGGAGGAAGAGGGAGGACGA
The DNA here is from genome assembly GCA_014155875.1 of Cepaea nemoralis. Taxonomy (NCBI): domain Eukaryota; kingdom Metazoa; phylum Mollusca; class Gastropoda; order Stylommatophora; family Helicidae; genus Cepaea; species Cepaea nemoralis. The sequence goes on from JACEFZ010025297.1 coordinate 193,060, forward strand.
GGAATGTGAAGGGAGGAGGGGGGAGGAGGTAGAGGGAGGAGGAAGGAGGAGGAGGGAGGAGGAGGGATTAGGAGGAGGAGGGAGGAGTAGGGTGGAGGAGGAGGCGAGGAGGAGGAAGAGGGAGGAGGAGGGAGAAGGAGGGAGGAGGAGAACGCAGGAGGAGAAGGGAGCAGGAGGAGGAGAGGGAGAGGGAGGGAGAGGGAGGAGGAGGGAGGAGGAGGAGAGAGTAGGAGGAGGGAGGAGGCGGCGGGAGAAGGAAGAGGGAGGAGGCGGAGGGAGAAGGAGGAGGGAGAAGGAGGAGAAGGAAGAGGGAGGAGGAAGAGGGAGAAGGAGGAGGGAGAAGGAGGAGAAGGAGGGGGAGGAGGAGGAGGGAAGAGGAGGAGGGGAGGAGGAGGAGGGAGGAGGAGGAATGTGAATGGAGGAGGAGGGAGGAGGTAGAGAGAAGAGGAGGAGGAGGGAGGCGGAGGAGGAGGAGGGAGGAGGAGGAGGAAGAGGGAGGAGGATGAATGTGAAGGGAGGATGGGGGGAGGAGGTAGAGGGAGGAGAGGAGGAGGAGGAGGTAGAGGAGGAGGAGGAAGGAGGAGGGGAGGAGGGAGGAGGAGGGAGGAAGAAGGAGGAGGAGGGAGGAGGAGTGATGAGGAGGAAGGGAGAGGAGGAGGGAGGAGGAGGAGGAGGGAGGAGGAGGAGGAAGAGGAGGAGGAGGAATGTGAAGGGAGGAGGAGGGAGGAGGTTAGAATGAGGAGGAGGAGGGAGGAGGAGGAGTGAGGAGGAGGAGAGGGAGGAGGAGGAAGGAGGAGGGGAGGATGGAGGAGGAGGAGGAGGGATGAGGAGGGAGAGGGAGGAGGAGGGAAGATGAGGGAGGAGGGGGAGGAGGCGGAGGGAGTAGGAGGGAGGAGGATGGAGGAGAAGGGGAGAGGAAGAGGGAGAAGGAAGAGGGAGAAGGAGGAGGTAGGAGGGAGAGGGATGAGAGGGAGGAGGAAGAGGAGAAGGGTGGAGGGAGGAGGTAGCGGGAGGAGAAGAGCGGGGAGAGAGTTCGCCATTCCGAATTCATACTCGTCTAGTTCTTCCCTTCTACACGACTGTAGATAACTTCCTTACACATAAAAGATGAATTGTTATTGATATTGCCGTGGCATGGAGGAATATCAGCAGCAGAGTTGATTAAAAAAAACAAAAGACTGAGATCTACAGAGAGCCATGAACGCCTACGCCAGCCGGCACGGCACTTGATGATGATGATGCCGTGTGACGATTCTGTGTAGTCACGTCATTTCTTCCCTTTCCCTAGCGTTTTGGTTCGGGATTCTTTCATCTCATCATCATATATTTACGTACGTATTTTTGGGAGGGGGAGGAGGGAGGAGGAGGAAGAAGAAAAAAAAACTATGACAGTTGACAGCTCTGGAATGAAAGGAAGGCGTGTAGAAAATTTCATTCTCAATCGGATGGGCCGTTCGCGACAAATAAAGGACATACATATTTACACTACATACATATATACATACACATATACATACACTTTGTTTTATAGATATAGATTTTTAAAAATGTTAAAGATGAAATAATATGTTAATGGTGAAACTGTGTCTCTGAGAATAACAGCTTCAGAACCGCTGGTTAACTCAGGTATTGATATTTCATTAGCGACCGTTTGACGTATGTGTCTTGTGGACTCCCGTGGACAGGTCTCATTCTTCTTCACTTCGTTATCCTGATGAATTCCTGCTGTCTGTCGGTCTCTCCGTTGTCTTTGTTGGATATCGTTTCTGAATACATTCGGGGAATGGAATGGGCGTTTGTTGGTTCGGTCAATTCGTTGTCAGGAAGGCAAGATGACATAAACATAGGAGTACAGAAATACAGCCTGAATCATCAGACAGACTCACAAACAAACAGACAAGCAAATGTCAGGTTGACATAATTAAATAACTGCAGAAATATAGAGTGTCCGAGACATTAACGGACAGATAGATAAGACAGAGGCAGGAAAATAGACATACAGAAAAATCAACGGACAAGCAAAGATATTGGACCCTGTCGCATACTTTCAGGCGTAAAGGCTATATTGTTGTGTGCAAATGTCAGTTAGTCAGTCAGTCGCGGTTCCAACTTCACGGCAAAGGGTTGCCCCATTATGCTCCGTTCCTGTACCAGTGAATATCACACACAATGTTCCTCAATGGAGTACAAATGGACGAGGCAGTGCTTCAAGAAAGAAATGAAAATCGTAAATTGGTTAGACAAATTAAACGTAGAAGGTCCAGATCTTTTAGACAAGCTTTAATTTTCGCATACCCTTTACATAACATCGCTGTCAACGCCAGCATTTTACCGCTGTCGTTGATTTCTTGGCAAGATTACGCTCAGTAATTTGCCATTGTTTTCTGAGCGGCCGGCTCACTTATCGTTGGGTAATCGAGACAAGAACACAGACTTGATACAAGACTCTGGTGATGGTGAGAGATGGCGAAGCATGACCGCTCACGGTTATCGGCATGGCACATGGTAATGGTGATAGCGTGTATGACTACGGTAAATACTTATTAGTGTCTTGCTGGTAATGCGGAGTTTCGTATACCGAGTTTAGAATCTGAATCTGAATCCGAGTGGGACCTTGAAATTAAAGAGTTGAGAACACGAATAGACATTTTCTAAATGAAATTTAAGATGGTCAATAAATTGACTCAACCAAACTGTTTACTATTCTAATGGGTTTTTTTTTTTTTTTTTGCACGACACAAATCAACTGATTTAGGCGCTTTTCTTTATTACAGGTGTACATCTCTCATTTTTACTACTTTCATTTCTCCTCTATTTGCTGCTCCTCTTTCTTATTCCTCTGTTTTCCTCAAAAGCGTACCTCCTCTTTCTTTCCTTATTAACCCTTTAAAAATAAAGTTTGTTCGTTTTTTCGTTCGTCCGCTCTCTCTCTCTCTCTCTCTCTCTCTCTCTCTCTCTCTCTCTCTCTCTCTCTCTCTCTCTCTCTCTCTCTCTCTCTCTCTCTCTCTCTCTCTCTCTGGTTTGCGAGACTTATTATAAGTTCCTCCATGGGCATGTTTCTAGGGTCCAGTAAATTCCATACCGATTTGCTAGACCTGTCATAGATTCCTTCGTGAGCATTTTTATACGATCCAGTAAATCCAATACCTGTTTGCAAGATTCCTCCATGAGCATATTCCTAGGATCAAGTAAATTCCCTTCAGGTTTGCTAGATATGTCATAGGTTCCTTCATTAGCATGTTTCTAGGATCAAGTAAATTCCCTGCCGGTTTGCTAGACCTGTCATAGATTCTTTCATGAGCATCTTTCTTGTATCAAGTAAATTCCCTACTGGTTTGCGAGACCTATCATAGGTTTCTCTATGAGCATGTTTCTTGTATCAAGTAAATTAACTACCGGTTTGCTAGATCGGTCATAGGTTACTCTATGAGCATGTTTCTAGGATCAAGTAAATTCCCTACCTGTTTGCGAGACCTATCATAGGTTCCTCTATAAGCATATTTCTAGTATCAAGTAAATTCCCTACCGGTTTGCGAGACTTATCATAGGTTCCTCTATGAGCATGTTTCTAGTATCAAGTAAATTCCCTACCGGTTTGCGAGACTTATCATAGGTTCCTCTATGAGCATGTTTCTTGTATCGAGTAATTCCCTACCGGTTTGCGAGACCTATCATAGGTTCCCCTCTAAGCATGTTTCTAGTATCAAGTAAATTCCCTACCGGTTTGCTAGATCTGTCATGGTCCCTTGTCCCTTACCTACTTGACCCTTGAAAGATTAAAGTGTTTAAATACGAAAGAATCTATTTCATTGCACTGAGTTTTACGACTGGGCTCGATCTCTGCCCGTACAGCGGCTAGCGCCTGCCGAAACCGTCACACGGAGCACGAACTCCGTAGCGCAAGTGACGACCACCAGATGTCTCGGAAAGAAAACTGCACTCGTCAACTGAGTGACGCAATACACAATCGAAACCACAACCTTCTAAGCGCGGGGCAGACAGCTTAGCCATTTCGCAATAGAGTCTAAGCTTGCTTTTTGAAATAAACACTCACCTACTTTGTAATCTGCTGTTACTTAAGACGGGTTCTTTTCTTCCCCGACTCCCCCTCCTGCTGCCTACTGTAATAGTCGCCTCTCCCCCAGTACAAGATATAATCTAATGTTGCATCTTCAATGTGCCCGCAGAGCAGCAACATTAAACATCACAGGGACAGACAGACAGACAGACAGACAGACAGACAGACAGACAGACAGACAGGCAGGCAGGCAGGCAGACAGACAGACAGACAGACAGACAGACAGACAGACAGGCAGACAGGCAGGCAGTCAGGCAGGCAGGCAGGCAGACAGACGGACGAGCGGACGGACGGACAGACGGATGGACGGGTGGGCGGACGGGCAGACAGACAGACAGACAGACAGACAGACAGACAGACAGACAGACAGACAGACAGTAAAGCAATACCTCACGGGAAGTGTGCAGCCAGGTACAGTGGTTGGGAACTTGCTTGCCTGTTGGTGAGAATCTTCACCAGGTGAACGACCCACTTAGCTACATGGCCACGGGCGGAGATAGTCATCAAGCTCAAGTTAATCCTGGAGACGAATCCCTTATGTAATTCAGCACGTGAAGGATAGGCTAAAGTTTTCACATATACTAGTTTATTAATTGCCAGGTTAGTGTGGTGGGTTCTAGATATGAAACTGTACAGGCACACACAAATGAGCGGAAACTGATTTTGGTCGCGGTATGTGGTGGAGAAGCACAGTCGGGAATTATCTTCAACTCGTATACGGAGCATTTCAAACAGGCAGAAGACGAATATTGTGAATTCTTTGGACTGCCAGAGTAACTAACAACGATTGCCTGCGAGAGGCTAATGAAAATAGAACATTATATACAACAATAAGAAAGAGACAAATAGCTTTCTTTGGTCATGTGATGAGAAGAGATGCATTGGAGAACATCGTGACAACTGGAAAGATCAATGGGAAGAGAGGCAGAGGTAGATCAACAGAAATTATGCTGGATGGATTTAGAACGTGGCATGAAGGATTATCATCAGCAAAGTTGATCCAGAAATTCAAAGACCGAGATCTGTGGAGAGTCATGAACGCCCACGCCAGTTATCAGGGCAGTTGATGATGATGAGAAGAGAAAAGAACCCATCGAACATAACACCGGGATGTGCTACTGGAGTCCTTCTCCACACAGAGCACCTCATCCCACAAGGAACAACGACCAGCATTCAGAAATGATCCAAGGAGAGTATATTAATAATTGCCTCTGTAGCCGCCGTTCTGTCGACAGTTCATAAATAAACACATAACACACACGTATTGTTGCGCGCTCATACAAGTGAGAGGAATGAAGTAGAGACTAGGGGACACACTAGACTACATACAAATTGAAAGCTATATTTACCGACCGGCATTCAAACCTATCACCTCCAAATGACGACGGCGCGTCGCTGCAGGAACAAGTGTACTTCATGATCAACTAAATACCCCAACATAGGTAGAGAACCTCAAACCAATCACAAACTCCACTACTCCAGCTACCTTGCCCAAGGTTCTTCCAATAACAACAAAATTGTACTCCGGAACAGAACCGAGTGACGGAGCCCAACATGAACTCGTGACCTTCGGAGGTCAGACAAACGACCTGCCCACTTCCCTTCCAATATCCCCACCGCTTTTTCTGTTACATCCTTCCCCCTCCCCCTTTTTTCTCCAATCTTCTCACTGAAATACACAATCGCTTACTGTGTAGTCTGCTGTTACCTAACTGACTAACTGCCCTGGGATGATTAATCGTCTTAAGTGACTTCCCCTGTCTTCCATGGGCTTACACATAGTCGAAATGTTATCACACAACATGTCTGTTATCATATTACCAACATTTTTAGTCATAACTGTGACACACACCTACTTCCTATTTTCCGCCATCCAATTTTTGTTCGATCCAAACGTGGTTTTTGTTTGGCTCGGAATCTGTTAAGACGGGTTTATTCCGTCCCCGCCTATTGTAACAGTTTTCCTCTCCGCCGAGTTCAACACAGAACCTTTTCGTGCGTCTTCAGTGCGCCCGTAGAACGGCAACATTAAACAAACTGAACCGTGTGAGGGAGTCCCAAAACGAACCCGCGGCCTTTTGCGCGCAAAGCAATGAATGAATCACCTAACACCGAGAAGTAGACGGTACGGTAAGCTTTATGCTTGCTTGCTTGCTTGTGTTCGTTGGCTTGAGCTCCAACGCGAAGTCCTGTATGTCGGATGAAGGCATCCTGTTGTCCAACATCAGTGTGATGTCATACAGGACCTGAGTTTTGCGTGAGTATCCGTTGTCCCATGTCTGGCCTATTGGTGTGCAGACTGGTGGTTTATAAAACACGACAAGTAACAAAATGGACGTTACGGCAAAAGCCTTCGTCAGCACAGAAGAAGGAAGCAAACCAACACAACTACTACTTTGCTACAGAGTCCCCCAACAACCCGCTTGCTAGTTGAAATAAACAATAGCTTACTGAGTACTCCCTTGTTAGATACGACGGGTGCACCTCACCCCCGCCTGTAGGAATTGTCTGTTCTGCCCCAGTTCAAGATAGTATCTGAAGGAGAACCGTCACGATACCTGTACATCACTAACATTAAACACGACGGGAATAGACTGTCAGTAGTACTCGTACAATATTTCACGGGAGAATGTCCAGCCTAAGCTACAGACAGCGACTTATGAGGCCGTGTGTGTGTGTGTGTGTGTGTGTGTGTGTGTGCGTGTGTGTGTGCGTGCGTGCGTGAGCGCGCGTGTGTGTGTGTATGTGTGTGTATGTGTGTTAGGGTTTGGGGGGTGGGGGGAATCTTCACCAGGTGAACGGCGCATTTAGAAAAATGTTCAACGGCACACTTATAAAAATGTTCAACGGCGCACTTAGAAAACTGTTCAACGGCGCACTTAGAAAAATGTTCAACGGCGCACATTAGAAAAATGGCCTACGGCGCAGATAGACGAAAATGTAAAGTTAATCCCGAAGACGAATCCCTTAGGAAGTTGAGCTTGCCAGGGATAAGCTCAAGATTCCACTTATACTGGGGATCCTCCGCGGTGGAGTGGTCACGCCGCATATCGAGCGCTGGGAAGGTTGTCGGTTCGCTTTCGGCCTATGTCGTTTGGTTCACGAGTACAATTTTCTCGGAGACTCCTGGGGGTCCTTGCTGGAGCTAGGGAGTCCGTGCATTGTGCGATGCTTTCGGCAGGCCGCCTTGTGGAAAGAGACCCAGCCGTGCGGAATAAAACACGGTGCAATAAATCGATCATGTGCCTTTTAGACCCTTTTTTCACTCATCATCATCATGTGCCGTGCCGATAAGCGTGGGCGGTCATATTTTGTCATCTCACTCGATCACCGGAGTCGTGGATCAGCTCTGTGTTCTTGTATCGACCATACCAAGTGGCCAGGCCATCCAAATATTTACTTCTCTGCCTTCCACTTGTTCTTTTCCCCTCAATCTTGCCGGTTGTCACTACGTTCTCCAATTTATTTCTTCTCAAATCGTGTCCAGAACATCACTAATGATAATTATGAGGCCGGTTCGAGACATGAAACTGTTATATATATATATAAACCCGGGAGAAAAAAATCTTTTGGTCGAACTGTGTGGAAAATCTATTCAACTTTGTAAAATCTTAAATAAGCAGAGTGGGAAATAAGTTATCGGACAAAACGGCGAGTTGTGCTACTGGAGTCTGCATCCCTACAAGGCACAACAATCAATATTCCGAAACGACTGAAGGTACCTAGTGACAAATTTGGTTTCCTGTCATCACTGTCTGAACAACATGGGGTTTAGTTATTGCTGTCTGAACAACACAGGGTTTAGTTTTTGCTGTCTGAAAAACATGTAATTATTTATTGCTGTCTGAACAACCTGGGAATTAGTTACTGCTGTCTGAACAACCTGGGATTTAGTTATTGCTATCTGAACAAACTAGGGTTTAGTTATTGCAGTCTGAACAACATGGAGTTAGTTATGCTGTCTGAACAACATGGGGTTTAGTTATTGCTGTCTCAACAACCTGAGATTTAGTTATTGCTATCTGAACAACCTAGGGTTTAGTTATTGCTATCTGAACAACCTAGGGTTTAGTTATTGCTGTCTGAACAACATGGAGTTAGTTATTGCTGTCTGAAAAACATGTAATTAGTTATTGCTGTCTGAACAACATGAAGTTAGTTATTGCTGTCTGAACAACATAGAATTAGTTATTGCTGTCTGAACAACATAGAATTAGTTATTGCTGTCTGAACAACCTAGGGTTTAGTTATTGCTGTCTGAACAACATGTAATTAGTTATTGCTGTCTGAAAAACATGGAGTTAGTTATTGCTGCCTGGACAAACTGGAGTTACTAGTAGGAAGGAAGGAAGGAAGGAAGGAAGGAAGGAAGGAAGGAAGGCAGCAGGCAGGCAGGCAGGCAGGCAGGCAGGCAGGCAGGCAGGCAGGCAGGCAGGCAGGCAAGCAAAAAAGAAGAAAGAAAGAATAAGAAAACGAAAAGAAAGAAAGAAAGAAAGAAAGAAAGAACAGAAAGAAAGAAAGAAAGAAAGAAAGAAGAGAAGGGAAGGGCGACAATGGACTGACAGGAAATTAAAGACAATACGTTAAGACTTGGTTGATAAATATGATGAATAATTGCAATAAAAAAAAAAAACAGGGGAAGTGATCGAGAGCGATGTAAAATGCGGAGTCACGTCTCCATTGTCTGCAGTACAGTCATGAGCGTGTGTGGGTGTATGGTGTGTATGTGCGTTGTGCGCGCGTTGTGTGTATGTGTGAGGGGCGAGAAAACACAAACAAGGGGAGGAAGGGGGGGTGATGCGAGTTGTAACATTTGGTTTCACAACAGCCGAGTTGACTATAGCCTCATGGATGTGGTCACAATAGGCAGGGGTGCAGAAAAGCTTACATACAGACTGTTGCCATCTCTGGTTGGTGTTGGTGTTGTTTTGTTTTTATCGTTGATGTTGTAGTTGTGTTTGTAGTAGTGGTAGAAGTGGTGGCAACAGTAGCTGCAACAACAGCTGTAGTATTAGTAGTAGCAACATCAGAAGTAGTGGTATGTGTAGTTGTAGAAGCCGGTAGTAGCATAGAGGA
>JACEFZ010025298.1:0-32483 GCA_014155875.1 Cepaea nemoralis
TCCCCCCCTTTCCTGGTTTTTTTCTTGTTCTTGTTCTAACAGTTACAATTGTTCAAGCTGAAATATACAGCACATATATTCACACAGTAATTTCACTTGTCTACCACGGTAATTTTAAATTGACTATCATGTCTTTCTGTTTGCAGAAAGTTGGCGTTTGTAAATGAATGGCAATCGTCTCTGCCATCTTTAACATGCGACCATTGTGTGTGTAAAACAACATACGAAACGCATTGTCCCTAGCAATCATGTGACCAGTCTCCAATATGTGTCGTCCAATCTATGACATGGGAGATTTTCGGTGTCTAAGCTTTGTATACATCAGCAGTCCCGCCAATGTTGTTGTTATATTTCTAGCATGTATTTTTTTTTTAACGTAACACTTAAAAAAGTAAAAAAGTAAAAGACCTATTACATGCCTTAACACACTAACTATAACACTAACTATAACATCAACTATAACATTAACTATAATGTTAACTATAACACTAACTATAGCCTTAACACACTAACTATAACACTAACTATAACACAAACTAACTATAACATTAACACACGTCTTAACACTATAGCGCCTTAACTAACATTGGGTATACGGTGCCAGATCGTTATTTTCACAGATTAATCGGCACTCGATTGGGGAATATAGTCAGTATTACCCTTGCCGCCTTTATTTCCCAACACATTTCCTAGTACCCATTTAAGAATTTAGTTTAGTTTAGTTTAGTTTACTCGTTGGATCAACATCACGGCACACGGTTTAACCCATAAGTGCTCCGTTTTCCTCCTAACTCAAACCTGAGTCTGGAGAAACTCAGCTTAATGCACGAACTCCGTTGCATCGGCGAGGATCCTGAAATACTTTGGATAGATTTTTAACTCGAAATTTTGCCCGGGCAGCGCCGTTAGGCTACTCTTTTTCGATTTCCAACTGCCAAGGGATCTTTTACGTGCGCAACAATACACACGGGCGTCCGATCTCACTACCCAGAGACCAGGGGAAATTTTATTACTGGAAGTCCAGATGGATTTTTTAAATAAATCCCGGTCCTAACCGGGGCCTGAACCCGGGACCGCCAGCACTCGAGGCGGACACCATACCTCTAGACCACTCAGCCCCCCGTGTAGGGGACATCATCATCATTTTAGGATTTTTTGACCTTGAAGAACATTGCAAAATATCCTTCCTGGTGCGGATTTGAACTCATTACCTCCGAGCAACAGGCGAACGTTTAGCTTCTACACTACCACACTACCACACTTCTACACTACCACGCTAACACGCTTCCCACAACATTTAAATTTATCATCATCATCATCATCATCATCATCATCATCATCATCATCATCATCATCATCATCATCATCATCATCAACAACATCATTGTTATTATTGCAGGTTGTTGCTGTGCTGTTGTTGTTTTGTGTATGTTATTCCCATCTCATTTGGTTCCTCTTGTACCTTGCGGTGTCGATGGGAAGCATAACTATTTAAATTTAAACTTAAATAAAACAGGACGGTAAAAGTATTGTAATCTACTCATCCGCTTCTGTTACCGTCCTACTATTTTTGCCGTGAGAAGAGGAGGTAAATGTAATGTTCTGTTGTCTTGTTGTTTATACTAATTTCATATTTGACTTCTTCAATATCACTTTTACTCCTTCTAGCTATCTCTTCCTGTGTGGTCCTTTTACCTTGTATCCCGATGTTCTCACGTAGAACGCTCTGGTTCAGTTTGTTCCATTCTAACTAAATATCCGAACCATTTACTTCTTTGATGTTCTATCAAGTCAGTAATAACCTATTACTGACTTTACAGAACACAACAAGTGTGGGATGACATCAATTACTAATAGGTGTTTATCCCTACACTTGTTCTTCGTTTCTTATTTGTAACAGTTTTTCTAAGGCAGACGAAAAAGAAAGAAGTTAAAGATACATTATTTCAAAAGGCAAGAGAAGCTTTCATCCACTAATAAGTTTGTGAAAGTCAAAGGAAATTAAAACCAGTATCAAAGTTAAACATTTAACTGGAATGTTGAATCAATACTGACCAAGACTGGGAGAGGGGTGGGGAGAGGGGTGGACGACAAAACCCATTTACCAAGTTGGAGATATTCGCCAGCTGGTGCCGGCACAGAATGTTTAGATTTCAGTTTACATAGCCAAGAACGTGGAGCTCCGGGACAGAGAAATGTGAACCAAGAGGAGAGGGAAGGGCGCTGTTAACGATACTGAGAAAATTAGCCAATAGTATCACTGAAAACAATGTTTTCCAGTAGTGAATTTGTATAACGAAGATACAAAAATTAGATTTGCACGATTTATTGACATGCATATTTCGCTGCATCTCGTTATGTATATACTGCAGAAATAACACAGCATCAACTGAAATAATTAGATAAATACTTAAAGCTGAATATAACAGCCCACATGTTCATACATTAATTTGAATTGTCTACCTTTTTTTTTGTTTTGAATTGTCTACCACGGTACTTTTACACTGACTACTAACAATTCCATTCAGACCCAGCAGATATAGGGAGAACAGAACAGGAAACACACACACACACACACACACGCGCGCGCGCGCGCACGCACACACGCACGCATGCACGCACGCACACACACACACATACACACACATGTGCGCGCGCGCACACACACACACACACACACACACTGGGAAGGAAAGCAGAGACGGAATAAACTAATAAATCGCATATCAGGAACCTTCATAAGGTCTAACCTCACGGAGGAATAGTGATGTGTTAGGACGTTCACATTTGGTAGGTCTGAGTGCACAGGGCAATAGGTGAAGTGTTAGGGCCTTCATAATGTGTAGGTCAGAGTGTATGGAGGAATAGATGAAGTGTTAGGAAAATGACATGCTGCAGGTCTGAGTGCACGGAGAAATAGATGAAGTGTTAGTACTGTCGCGTGATCAACTACTGTAAAGAGAAGTCTGACAGGTACAGGAGAAGACAATGAGACTAACCGTTGGGAAAGTCTCCCCATTGAAGAAATAGCCGACAAGCGGCTCGTAAAACTAGAGAGTGTGACTACTGGTCCCGGAAGAAGTCTACTATTCTTACAGTGGCACAGGAACTGCAGATAAAGTTGTACATATTTACACACACAAAGATGACAGCAGACTTAGTTAGCAGCGACACGACGGTCCTGTGGAAAAGAATGTATCCCACAGACTTGACTTGAGCTATGCAGCACAAAGAAGTAGATAAAGATAAAGATTCAGCTTTCGTCCTACACTCACACTTGTGTAATCTAAATAATTTTTGGAGTATGGAAACAATAACTTCACTTATTTATTTAGCAATAAGCAATAACACCACTTATCACTGGTTTAATATTTTAAAAAGGAAAAAGGAAGGGCACCCACAAGGAGAAAGTAAAATATACTCTGTAAGAGAAGTGAAAGGCTGCAAACGAAAATGTGTTCAAGAGTCCTGGCGGTTCCACACGCCTGAAAGTCTTAATTAGCCTATAATCATTAGACAAAGTTTTGGCTGTAACAATATGGTGTGGGTAGCTCCAGGATGGTGGGTGACTACTCAGCTGAATTAGGTGTTTCCAACGGTGAAGCTGGTTGTTTATCCGTCGTTACTTTCCAGGTCACCTTAAGTTCTAGCCGTAGAATTACAACACGTGGCTGATGTAGATGTTGCTGGTTTGCAACACAATGTTGATGCTGCTGGTGAGATGTGCTGTTGACGGGGTTTACACAAACACTGGTGAGATGTGCTGTTGACGGGGTTTACACAAACACTGGTGAGATGTGCTGTTGACGGGGTTTACGCAAACACTCTAGTTCCAGAAACATTTTGTAGGTCTGAGTGCACGAAGCAATAGGTGGTCAGCCTGTTTCTCCAGCGGCGAACGTTGAGTGCAGGAATCGAACACTCGTGCGACCGCCCATGCCATTGTTAGCGTAGTCTCTCAATGATGACACCCACGCGCACGTTAAGCAGAGACGAAGATTAATATATAATACTGGAAGCAGAGTTTAAAGGGCAGATATTCGACTTCGTTGCACCGGGTTTGATCCTATATGGCTCGCTGTCTCTTTCTATAGAGCGGCCAGCTGAAAGCGACGTACAGTGCGCGAACTCCAAAGCTCCAGCGACGACCCCCAGGAGTTTCCAAATTTACAGCACAGGTGAACCGGATGGCGGAGCCTAAAATAAAGACCCGTACCTTCAGGGCGCGAGGCAAGCGGTTCGATCTCAAAGATCCATGAAAGGGAGCAGAATGAAATACAATATTTATAGGTCTGTATGGCTGAATGGATAAGAGCGCTCGCACATCCGGTGTGCTGATGCCAAGGTAGCAGTGGTAAATCTCTACACTGGTCAGCTGGACTAAAATGTTGACTTCTCGTCCTTGACTTTGAGGCGTAAATTACAAGTACCCGAGATGTCAGAGTGGGTTCGTCTGGTGGCGAGGGAAACTAAAGCTAATCCACACGCAAACTACTGAGCGTAATCTTGCCAAGAAATCAACAATCAGCTGAAAGATGCTGCTGTTGACAGCGATGTCCTGTAAAGGATATGCGAACACAAAAAATATCCACACGCAAACATCAGCCAAGTGCACTAGAAGTAGTAGCACGTGTATGGACTAAGCTTGAGTTCAACTTCAGGGAATGCAACAACAACAACACAATAAGTAGCTAGAGCTTGGCCTGAGATGGCTGAGAGCTTGTGCTTCAATGAAGAACAAGAAGCAGAGAACAAGCAGAGGAGGACAAAGAGGAGGGGTTGGAAGAAGAAGGACGAAAAAGAAGAAGTAGAGCCGCGTAATGTTTCTGACACATTCCTATATTCGTAGAGAATATGACAACCAGGAAAGCGCGCCAAAGGATGCCAGCGCGCCATGTTTTCAAAACAAGATAGTGCCCCGATCATCAAGATATATCTACACATGTGCCATCACTCACAACATTATCTCCTGTGAACTTGATCTCTCTCTCTCTCTCTCTCTCTCTCTCTCTCTCTCTCTCTCTCTCTCTCTCTCTCTCTCTCTCTCTCTCTCTCTCTCTCTCTCTCTCTCTCTCTCTCTCTCTCTCTCTCTCTCTCTTATCCCCATTTAACATCCAGATACCCGGAATACACCTTCCGACCAACGGTTTCATGGAACGCAACTGCTCATCTCATGTACACAGAGAAGGAAGGTTGAGTTACCGGTTAGCGTTGTATTAAGGAATCTGCCAGCTAGTGAGAGACGTGTAACCCCACAGATAAGGTATCTCAGTTGCCATGGAAACGCTCAGTATATTATTAATGGAAGATTCAGAAGTCAAGTACCGCTTCAGGATAGTTTTAACCAGTTTAGGTGGGTTAGGATCTGTAGTGAGACTGGGAAGATCTGTCTGGTCTGTAAGGGGTTACCAGGATTGTGATTTTAGCGACTTTAAAATTAGGAAAATAGGAAAAACAAAACATAGTGCACAAGTTCATAAATTTACTAAATGTAGAGAAAAGCAAATAATCGTAATTTCAATGATTATAACATTTTGTAATTAATATAAGAATCGATACTCGGGAAATTCCTACATATGATCCGCATCAAACTTCAAAAGCCACTGAAGAGGTCCCATGTTGATTATTCCAGTAGAAATTTGATTAAACGTCCACCTGGTTCTTTCTCTTCATTTTAGCATCGCCAGATCCTCTACCTACTCCCTTCTGGATCTCTCTTTTTAAATATGGATACTCTGTTTTCTCTCTCTCTCTCTCACTCTCTCTCTCTCTCTCTCTCTCTCTCTCTCTCTCTCTCTCTCTCTCTCTCTCTCTCTCTCTCTCTCTCTCTCTCTCTCTCTCTCTCTCTCTCTCTCTCTCTCTCATGCCGTTGTAAGAATCTGTTGTGGGATTGTGAAGTATTACGCTCATCACATTTTGTGATTACAACGAGAAAAAGAGTGCTAAAGTGTTATACAGAACCTACACTGTTATATGCATGTAAAACATGGACAATAAGCAGGCAAGCTGAGCAACATCCAATGGCAATGGACATGTGGTGTCTGATGACATTGCAAAGAATGTCATGGACCGGGGGGGGGGGGGGGGGGGGGGGGGGAATGAATGAGTAAGTACTGCAACAATTGGAAGGAATTCAAAAAGGCATTAGTCAAATTAGTCGTTCACAGTAAAACTTTATTTATTTATTTATTTTTTTATTTTTTTTTGGGGGGGGGGGGGGGGGGGGGGAGGGGTTTGAAAGTAGGGGGGGGGGGGGGGATATTTAAAAAAAAAAAATCAACTTTACAACTTGGTGGAAATGACACAATTGAAGAGAAAAGAGCAAGTTGAAGACAACGAGAGTAAATAGCTTGATAGCTTCAGTATAAGAGCTGATCAAAGGCTCTGATGATGGTGTTTGCTGGCACACCATGACCTCCCACGCTTATCAGCACGGCACATGATGATGATGATGATGTTGAGGAATGCCCTGAGGAATAGATGTCCAGTCTTTCTCTCACGCAGAGAATGAAGAGAGTGGCATAGAACCGTTATCCGACTTCGCTCATGCCATTGTTGTCTGTCCAGCCGCACAGTCAGCCGGACCGCAGAGTGTCCTCACAACATCACCTTCACACAGTATACAACTTCATCTACGGGAAAAAATACTTCGTGTGTACATCTACAGGTGTGAAAGGCGGTATACACCGTAGCTCCAGTGACAACCCTCAGGAGTCTCCGAGAAAACTGCATTCATTGACCGAGAAGTGGAGTCCGGAAACGAACCCATGATCTCCGGAGCGCGACACATGCGGCTACACCATCTCGGAGGCCTCCATATACACCCTTACTGATTGCTGGCTGTGTTTTGAAACAACGCCCCTTTTTCATCGAGAGGCGCGCGCGCACACACAAACACAGACAGAGACTCTCTCTCTCTCTCTCTCTCTCTCTCTCTCTCTCTCTCTTTCTCTCTCTCTCTCTCTCTCTCTCTCTCTCTCTTTCTCACACACACACACACACAGACAGACAGACAGGCAGGCACGCACGCAGACAGACAGACAGACAGACATACAGACAGACAGACAGACAGACAGACAGACAGGTAAATACTATTTTACCAAGACCTACAGAAGCAACAGAATGCAAGCTTTACTAGTTACTACAAAGGCCGGCAATGCTCCATCAAAATCAAGTAGAAACAAACATGGCGTGTTTTCAGTTGTATTAAGGACGTTCATTTGAAACCCGTTCCAATGGCTTTATTACAAAAGCATGAAAGAAACATTAACAGGTATGGTAGAATTAAACAAAACATTCATTTTGAATGAATTATTCACCATGGGTTGGCCAGAAGAAGTCGCCGTAGGCATTCAGGCAAGCATCCCATTGCTTAGGTAGGCGGCGAATGCCGCCCGCAAAAATGGATTGTGGTTGCTCACTGAACCAAGTGTTTACCGCGTTCATTACGTCTGCATCTGTGTGAAATCGTTGCCCCCTGAGAGCTTTTTTTTTAGAGGTCTGAACAAATGAAATTCACATGGTGACAAATCAGGACTATAAGCTGGATGTTGCAGAATTTCCCACTTCTTCCTTGCTAATGCTTCATGCACAATCTTTGCGACATGCGGTCGAGCATTATCTTGCAACAAAATCACAACGCGAGAAAGCATGCCGGGTCGTTTATCAACGGTCAGAAACAGAACCTATGCATCATGGGACGATAAGCACATGCTCTTTTATTCATTGGTCAGTACTTATCACATGACTATGACATGATCATGTTCAATGTGCGCAATTACACACACACACACACACACACACACACACACACACCACACACACACACACACACACACACACACACACACACACACACATTATATTTTTCATATTGCAAAAGGCTACATTCGCCATGGCGATTCTTGTTCTAATCTCTTCAAGGCATCTCCCATCAGATGTTAAAGACTTCCGAGATAATTGTACCGATTCACTTGTTTAAAAATATTCCCATTCACTTATATATTACATTGTGGTATTTCCTTCTTCCTAATGACGACCATAATCTGTGTCTTCTTACAATTTAATTCTAACCCCAGTTGTGTACAGCCTAAAACGTGTAGCAGGAAATGTTCTTGGGTGTAAAATATAACATTGACAATATCAGCCATGGAGTTCTGGCTGGCATGTAACCATACGGGGCTACCATAACACACCCAGGATGTCTCACATATTATAAACGGTCCCTGTGGGTGTGGGGGAATGTGAGTGGGTGTATGTGGGTGTGTGAGTGTGGGTGTGATGGATGTGGGTGTGTTATCAAGTATATGTGTGTGTGTCAAGTGCGTGTGTGTGAGTGTGTGGATGGGTGCATATTTGTATGTGTTGCAGGGTGTCGCAGTCAACCCCAAAATTTTTGGTTGTTTGTGATTTCTTGGCAAGTTTACGTTCAGTAGTTTGCCATTACATTCTGAACGAATGGCACTCATACTATTGTATAAAAACCAACGCAGGGTGGTGTGCTTCCAAATCACCAGAATATTTCGAATGCGCATTGTATTCGTAACCCCGTCTCCACAGCGCCGGTGTGTGTGTGTGTGTGTGTGTGTGTGTGTGTGTGTGTGTGTGCAGGTAGATAGTTATGTATGTGGGTTGGTACTAGATAGACAGGTACGTGCGTGTGTAGAAATAGGCAGGTAAGTGGATAGGTAAGGTGGTAGGTAGCTATGTTTACTATTGTAGGTTAGAATGACCTTCAGTGTACTCTAAACCCTCGCCGGCAACACTCATTAATCGTAAGTTGGATGTCTGGTTAATTAGACGTACCTCGGAATCACGTCAGACGTGATAATAAACCTTTCACAGAGAGGTCTTTGAAAACTCACAGTTAATGAGTGTATGAGGCTTGTTTATGTCACGTACTCAGCGCACCCGTTCTGTTTGTGTTTGAAGAATATGTCGGAATAACATAGATTGTCATATTTTTACTATCGTTTTACGTATCAGAAAGAAAGAGAAAGTAGGATGAATGAAACAGACAGTAAATAGATAGGTAGGCAGACAGAGATTAAGTCATAAAGAGGGAGCGCGCATACATACATACAATGATAGGGGGAGAGAAGTGGGGGAGGTTGGGTGGTGGGGGGGGGAAGAGAAAATGAGATATAGGCATGAATCACACGGCTTTGTCTTCACTTCTTTGAAGTTATAGAAATACGCTCAGAGGATCGTCACCCTTTATCAAGCGAAGGTAGACATGACAATTCAAATAACGCAGCTCTAAAAACAGAGTGCCCACCAGGATAAGTGTGAGGGTGTTCTTTTCTGTTATGGATATTGCCACGCCATGGGATACAGTACTTACTAGTTCCTCAGCTTAAAAGGCTACTTTTTCCGGTCCTCAACATGGAGGATAGGCGGTTGAGCTGTTAAAGCCTCTGAAGTGTTTATGCTTGTGGCTACGATTTGCTTATGCATTTTTCCCGTGTTGGACTGGTAGTGCATGGTTCCGTCGCCCTGCTACTGAGTTGAGTGCGTGGAGCGACACTATGAACTGTGAATTTCGTGTGGTGTGTCAGCGGTTGTTTGTAGCGTGAACTACATGTTCAGAAAAATGGTGGCCGGCCAGTCGCTGTACTAACTGGGTTGCCTTATGTAGGAATGTGTGGCTCCTGGTTTTCTAGTGACTGCCGCTTCCGTCGACGATGAACTGTATTTTTCGTGGCGACTTTTGTTTCGCATTCTGGCAGCGGCATTGTGCATAGTATACCTGTGCGGGCTGTTGGCTTGTGGAGACTCCTGTCTATTCCACTGTTCACATGGGACAGTGAGGAGTATTTTGTATGATATTCACTGGCACAGGGGCATAATGGTGTGACCTTTTGCCGTGAAGTTGGAACCGCGACTTCTAACTGAAACAGGGGGTGTCAAACTCAATCACTCAGTGGGCCAAAACTCTAATCATACGGAAGGTTGCGGGCCGAGCAGGATAAACATTCAACAGGAAAAAAAGTTTTCATAATAAAAAATCATTGATATACATATTTTCACTCTTATGTCAGTTAGTCAGAGCACGATGTTTGGCAAGTTTTCTTGGCTACAAGTTTATCTTGGGAGTAATGTTCTGCGTCATTGAGATTCTCATGATGGACTGCAAGTGTTCATCAGTGAGACGACTCCTGTGTGATGTTTTGTTAATCTTCATGACAGAAAACAGCTGCTCACACAGATATGTGCTACCAAACATGCTCAAGGTTCGAGCTGCATGTAGACGAAGCCGGGCATCTCTTCAGGAATGAAACGAGTGATCTGTGCAGGCCCCAGTGTCGTACTTTGACTTTAGTGTCCCATTACACTGCAGCTCTGTTAACTCCATCTGCAAATTTACAGGTGCAGTTTCCACATCTATGGCAAATGGATTACGAAACAGCTCGAAATTACTTTTCTGTGCTTCAAAGTCACTAAAGCGCCGTGCGAACTCGGCGCGAAGTAAGCTAAGTTTTTCAGCAAAGTGTGCATTGGGAAACACCATAGCGTTGACTTGGTTTAACATTGCTTGGCAACAAGAAAAGTGAGACAGGTTGCATTGGTGCATTTGTGTCTCCCATAAGCGCAGCTTCACTTGAAATGCCTTCACTGCATCATGCATATCAGTGATAAAGTGATCCCGTCCCTGGAGCTGCAGGTTCAAGTCGTTTACATGAGTGGTTATAACAGAAAGAAACGCCAACTCACATTTCCACTTTTTATCCCGAAAACTGTAGAATCTTTTCCTTTACTGTCCATGAATTGACAGATTTCCTCGATCAGCTGGAAAAATCTACTGAGAACTTTTCCCCGACTTAGCCACCGCACCTCTGTATGATAAGGCATGTCGCCGAACGCCGACTCTATTTCCTGCAAAAAAGACTGAAATTGGCGGTGATTTAAACCTTTGGCTCTGATAAAGTTGACGGTTTGTGTTACAGTGCTCATTACATCTTCCATGTTGAGGACTTTACCACACAGCGATCCTTGGTGTATGATGCAGTGATATGCTATCAATTCACCAGTACAGTTCTCCTGCATCTTTAACCGCATCCTTCCAACTAGTCCACTTTTTTCGCCACACATCGCCGGTGCTCCATCTGTTGTCAGTCCAACGAGTTTGTCCCAAGGCAGGTTCATGTTGGTTAAACTTTGACATACGTTGTCAAAAATGTCTTTTCCTGTCGTTGTCCCATGCATGGATTTCATGTCCAATATTTCTTCTGTAACATTCAAACTGGAGTCCACTCCACGGATGAAGATGGCGAGCTGTGCAGTGTCAGTCGTGTCATTACTTTCATCGACAGCAAGGGAGAATGCAACAAAGTCTTTGCCTTTTTCGATCAGCTGTGTTTTCACATCAGTGGCCATCTCACAAACCCGATCAACAACCGTATTTCTGCTAAGGCTTACCTTTGCAAACATCTGCTTTTTGTCTGAACACAAGACGTCACACACTTTCATCTTGCAGAGCTTCAGAAACTCTCCTTCTGTAAATGGTCGGCCTGATTTTGCGATCGCCTCCGCCACAATAAAACTTGCTTTCACAGCAGCTTCAGTTTGTGATTTTGCTTTGGTGAAAAACATCTGCTGTGATGTTAGATGCCTCTTCAATTCTTCTACCTTCTGTAGCTTCTGCTCTGCATTCAGGCTGTTTAACTTGTCTTGATGTTTAGTCTCGTAGTGCCGTCTCAGATTATATTCTTTGATCACAGCCACATTATCTCCACAAATTAGACACACAGGTTTACCGCCAATATCAGTAAACATATATTCAGCCTCCCAGCGGCTTTGAAAGGCTCTGTTTTCAGAATCAACTTTTCTCTTGGTCATTTTAAAGGCTAGCTTTGATTTAAAAAAGATTGTGCATCTACCGACAGACGCTTGATTGATATCAGGTTAGCCGTAGCGGGAAAAGGTGATGTAATATCCGGGCACTACACTACTTTCATTTCTTATGCGCCAATCCAAAACGAGCAACTGAACGTTGCTAGGTCACTATAACGACGAACATCCACTCACTACACAACTTTTATTTTCGCTTATTCTGATCGAAGCGAGAACGCTCTCAGGTAGCCTATCATTCGGCAAGGCTGCTAATTAGGGAATTTGATTTGCACTTTATATCGTGGCCATTAAAAAATATTTTGCCTAAAATTCTCTCTCGGGCCGAATATATTTGTACGTCGGTTGAGACCTCTCGGGCCTGATATGATTGTACGCCGGGCCTGATGTGGCCCGCGGGCCTTGAGTTTGACACATGTGAACTAAAAGGTTAAAAAAGGCTGACAACGTAGTCCACAAGCGCGTGAGTGTGGAAACCAAGGGGATACTTCATAGATACATAATCACATGACATTCTAGGTGTGAAGAAAGTACACCGGTATCCACTGTCAATACCATCATCATCCACTTCCACTTTTACCGTCAAGCGTCGTGGGGAGGAGTAGTTGACGTTGCAGTGCCCGATGGGTAACCCTGGATGGTGTCATTCCGTGTGATTGTACAGCGTTTATGATTTCGTCAATTAATTTGCTTCTCGGGCTTCCTCTTGATCTTGTACCAGATCTTTGATTTAGCGCCTGTGCTGGCAGTTGATGGTGTTGCATTCTGACGAGATGGCCGAGCCATTTGATCTTCTGTCTTTCAATATATGTCGCACTTCTGTCTTTCAGTATATGTGACACAAGGTGTTGATCCCATTGTCTGTCTGATAACATAATTTCCAACTGATACCAACTGTACAAACATAAAAAATGTTTTCGTAATGTACAACCTAGATAGCATTCTGAAAATATCTCTTTTCCCGTTAAGATTATCGAGTTCATAGGCCACATCATGACTTCTCATGTCTTGGGAATTTATCAGTCCAGTCGACGACAGACTCCGGGCGTTCAGATAACCCGGCTGCCCTGCTACCCAGAACGCTTTGGGAAATAATGTTTACAGGGTTGCTTCTGTATACCGTTTTCGAAATTAGCTGCAGGAGATTTGGTGGCAGACCGCCTTGTGTTGATTATTAACAATGGTATGAGCGTCGGCCGTTCAGAAAGCAAGCGCAAACTACTGAACGTAAACTTGCGTAGTAAATTACAAACAGCCAGAAATGCTGGGGTTGACTGTATTGTCCTATAAAGGTCAAGCAGCTAACTGTGAGATGGGTGCCTTCAAGTGCCCAATCCGCCGCCAAGTGACTATTGCAGCTTCCTTCTCCTCCTTAACATCTTCCCCACTTCTTTTTCCTCCTCTTCCACCTACATTCATTCATTCATTCGTTCCTTCATTCATTCATTCATTCATTCATTCTTCTTCTTCTTCTTCTTCTTCTTCTTCTTCTTCTTCTTCTTCTTCTTCTTCTTCTTCTTCTTCTTCTTCTTCTTCTTCTTCTTCTTCTTCTTCTTCTTCTGCTTCTTCTGCTTCTCCTGCTCCTCCTCCTGCTCCTCCTCCTGCTCCTCCTCCTGCTCCTCCTCCTCCTCCTACAGAAACATATGTAGCACGTTGCATCTGGTCAATAAAAGTACACTTATAGAACTTCAAGTTTCGCTCCAGCACACATATCACCATCACGAGCTCTGCCAGCTGGCATGGGCATTCACGTATCTGCACAGATCCCGATCCTAAATGTTCTTGATCAGTTCTGTTGAGGAAAATTCTCCATTCCACCTTACCAGGCCATTCAGAGTTATTTCTGTGCTATGATACAGAGAGGCGGCAGCATCAGGCAGAACGGTAAGAGGGCGTCATAAGGGGTGGGGCGGTTTTTTTAAAGAAAAAAACATGTAAGGGGTGGCATTTCGTAGACTTGCATCATACTGAGAAAATGACGATCATGTTCGGCCCGCCGCTGCTTCTTCTACCACTGATCATCCCAGTGGTCACGGTGTTCTCTGATGAATCTGTTCTCAATACATGCAAGAAAATCGCTGTATGCCACAATCTTATATTTAAGAAATTATGCTGGATGATCAGAGTCGGTGGCATGGAGGAATATCATCAGCAGAGTTGATCCAGAACACCAAAGACGTAGACCTGTGGAGAGACATGAACGCCAGTTAGCAGGGCATATGATGATGATCTGTTACTCGAGTCCCCAATGATTATTTCTACAGATCTGTTATTCAAGTCTCTACTTATTATTTCTACAGATCTGTTACTTGAGTCCCCAATGATTATTTCTACAGATCGCTTACTGAGTCTCCAATGATTATTTCTACAGATCTGTTATTCAAGTCTCTACTTATTATTTCTACAGATCTGTTACTTGAGTCCCCAATGATTATTTCTACAGATCGCTTACTGAGTCCCCAATGATTATTTCTACAGATCTGTTATTCAAGTCTCTACTTATTATTTCTACAGATCTGTTACTCGAGTCCCCAATGATTATTTCTACAAATCTGTTATTCAAGTCTCTACTTATTATTTCTACAGATCTGTTACTTGAGTCCCCAATGATTATTTCTACAGATCTCTTACTGAGTTCCCAATGATTATTTCTACAGATCTGCTCTGACAAAACTACTGTGCAGCTTGTACGCATTGCTCCTGGTGGTGTTCGGTATTGTGTTTGCGGTAGCCAGTTCTCTTACAGTGAAGGAGCGCCAGCACCTCTATTACCTGGAGGTAAGAATGATGTAGACGATACACATTTTAACTTGATGATACACATTTTAACTTGATGATACACATTTTAACTTGATGATAAACATTTTAACTTGGATATACACATTTTAACTTGATGATACACATTTTAACTTGATGATACACATTTTAAATTGATGATACACATTTTAACTTGATGATACACATTTTAAATTGATGATAAACATTTTAACTTAATGATTCACATTTGATGATACACAATTGATGATAAACATTTAACTTGATAATACACATTTTAAATTGATGATACACATTTTAAATTGATGATACACATTTAAAGCCAAAGATACATACTTAAAATGTAAACATACACATCTTTAAGCAGACGATATACATTTTAAAGCAGACGATATGCAAAGAAGGCAGACGATACACATTCTAAAGCCGACTACAGATTTAAAGTAGATGAAACTTATCTGAATTACAAGTCCACATAAACAGCCTAAACGAAGTGTATAAGGAACATAACACGAAAATTAGCATCCCCCTGACAACTATTCCAGAGCGAACCCCATGGATAAATGAACATAGACTATCGCTACAAATCCAGACAAAAGTGAGAGGAATATTTGACAAGGAAGAACAGAACAGTGTACAGCGTATAACAGCCACTCTCAGCTTCCTTAATGATGAATACCCACAGGATCTCTGGATCCGAGTCTACACAGATGGGTCAGCACAAAATGCTGTTCGAAATGGAGGAGCGGGAGTATACATAGAATACCCAAATAATACTAGAGACACGGCCAGAATTCCAACAGGAAAGTACTGTCATAACTATGATGCTGAAACTGAGGCAATCAAGATCACCACAGAGAAACTACAAAATACCAGCCATGGTACACAACCTGTGGTGATATTGACAGATGCAAAATCAGTAATAGAGGCGCTCCTGTCTGGGAAATTGCCAGTTCTAAGGACACTACTTTCTGAACTTAGCAGTCAGCATAAGGTCACCATACAGTGGATACCATCCCACTGTGGAGTACCAGGAAACGACAGAGCTGATCGATTGGCTAAGGAATGAGCAAAAGAAGAACAACCTGATGTGCCCATTACATACCATCAAAAGAAAAGAATGATAAAATCAGCCAGAAGGCCACCAAACCCTGCTCAAGACGACTACCACTTTATGGACAGACCAGAAGAGGTCATTATTCTGCGCCTCAGAACAGGACACAATAGATTACGCAACCACATGTATACAAAATTCAAGATTGGTGACACAGCCATGTGCACATGTGGTTTGGCGTCGCAGACAGCAGAGCACATACTCCAGTATTGCTCAAACAACAACATATCCAGGCGAACCTTCTGGCCTAGAGAGACAACAGTGGAAGATAAACTCTATGCACCACTGAGTGAACTGAAAAAGACTGTTAGATTCCTACAAGAGATATCATTGCCGTTTTAGACATATTTCATCAGTAAAACAAAGGCAATGACTATAACCAAAGAAGAAAAAACCAACAAAGGTTCATTAAAAATAACACCCCCTAAAACAAGTAAAAAGCTTCAGGTACTTGGGTCGAATAATATTATCAAATGGCAAATCAGAAGATGAGATCGAAAATAGGTGCAATAAGGCAAACCAACTCATTGCATAAATGGCACCGCGTATCAAAACAGCACTCTAAAATAATATCTTCCTACCAACTCTATGCTACCAATGCCAAACCTGGGCAATGACAGAAAAAGAGAAAAGAAAAATTACAACAGAAATGAAAGTCCCGAGAAGAATACTGAATGTATCAAGAAGAGAGAAAATTAGAAATTAAGAAATCAGGACTAACGTGGAGGTTAAAGCAGTGCTATATTTTATCAGAAAACGGTTTGGCCATATAGCTAGGCTACCAACTGACAGTATACCACAACAAGCAATGATGTACAGACCACATGAAACCAGAGGAAGAGGCCGACCATGTTAACAGTGGACAGAGGGAATAACAGCGTCCATGGGAATGTCGATACATGCAGCCCATACGGGCACTCTCCCGTTGTTTATGCTTCACCTCGATACCGCAAGGTACAAGAGGAACAAGATGAGATGATGAGACACATATTTTAAAACAGATGATTTGGCATTACTGGTAACATAGTTTAAGAGTATTAAAGATGAAAACAACACAAGTTTACATATCTTCCAGGTATATCTGACCTACTTGTACACCGGATCCCTGGCCGTCCTCGTCTATTTCCAGTTCTGCATCCTTCGTGGGGTCAAGGTTAGGAACAATTACTTCGACAACAGCATCCGCGTGGTTATTAGAAGAAGTCAGGTATAGTTGATGTCACGTATATTTTTGTTTATTTGTTTGTTTGTTTTGTTGGTTTGTTTGTTTGTGTACACATTTCTCCGGTCCTACACCCCAGCGGATAATGTTCACAGACAATATCGCAGGTATCCAAAGATTACAATGAACATTGAAGAAATGTAACTTGTCATAAACTGGTAACTTGTCATAACCTGGTAACTTGTCACAAAACTGGTAACTTGTCATAAACTGCGAATATTTGGGTCCCTTACTGCCTAACAACCGGGACTGTTCAAAAGAAATGGGAAGGAGATTGACCACTGCAATACAGAAGTTAAAGAGCATTAAGAGCCTTTGTCACAAGGCCAGCAAAGAAACACCTTGTTGAGAATAGGCACACTTCCTGTTGCAACATATGGACGTGAGGCATGCATAAGTGGAAATGTGAGTAATGAACGAGTGGAAGTGAGTGATGAACGAGTGGAAGTGAGTGATGAACGAGTGGAAGTGACCGATGAACGAGTGGAAGTGAGCGATGAACGAGTGGAAGTGAGTGATGAACGAGTGGAAGTGAGCGATGAACGAGTGGAAGTGAGCGATGAACGAGTGGAAGTGAGTGATGACCGAGTGGAAGTGAGTGATGAACGAGTGGAAGCGAGCGATGAACGAGTGGAAGTGAGCGATGAACGAGTGGAAGTGAGCGATGAACGAGTGGAAGTGAGTGATGAACGAGTGGAAGTGAGTGATGAACGAGTGGAAGTGAGTGATGAACGAGTGGAAGTAAGCGATGAACGAGTGGAAATGAGTGGTGAAAGAGTGGAAGTGAGTCATGAACGAAGTCACAGAAGACAATTGAGGCATTTACATGTTGCAGAAAACTTCTAGGAGACAGTCATATCGAGAAGAAGAAAATTACGGATCTTGTACAAGATACGAACATCGAAGAAAGCTGGTTCATGGACAGTGTCATATTTGGGATACTGAAGGCCTTGGAATCACGTAAACAGCACAGTGGTGTAGATAGAAAAGTAATAGAAGATAGTCACTGGAAGACGTGGTCACTGAAAGATGTGGTCACTGGAAGATGTGGTCACTGGAAGACATGGTCATTGGAAGACATGGTCATTGGAAGACTTGGTCACTGGAAGACTTGGTCACTGGAAGACTTCATTGGAAGATGTGGTCACTGGAAGACATGTTCACTGGAAGACTTGGTCATTGAAAGACATGGTCACTGGAAGATGTGGTCACTGGAGGATGTGGTCACTGGAAGAAGTGGTCACTGGAAGATGGGGTCACTGGAGGATAGGGTCACTGGAAGACTTGGTCACTGGAAGACGGAGCAGAGTCATTCCAATACAACAATGGACATCATCATCGTCTTTTGTCATGCCGTTAAACGTGGGCGGTAAAGTTTCATCACGATCACCAGAGTCGTGGATCAGTCATGTGTTCTTGTTACGACCATGCCATGTGGTGAAGCCATCCAGATATTTACTTCTCTGTTTTGTTCTTTTCACCTCAATTGTGCCAGTTGTCACCAAGTTCTCTAGTTTTATTTTTTCTCATAACGTGTACAAAAAATTGTGTCTGTCTTTGTCTAATTTCTCTTATTAATTTACGGTTTTCATGTGCCTCTTGTAGGACTTGCTCATTGGTTTTTCTGTCTGTCCATGGTATTCTTCGCGTTGTACTCAGAAACCACATTTCCTCAGCCATGAGATGTTTTCTTACAACAATGGACACGGTATATCAAAGATACCCCGGGTATGAACGTGCATGAGACGGGGACAGTGGTAAAAGATCGATAGTTTGCTCCGTAGAATATGATGAGATCTACATTCTGTATGGACTTGCTACATGCCCTTGATGATAACGATGGTGATGATAATGATCCTATAATTCCCACCTGTAGGTTATATGGCGGGTTCGAATTGTTATCACGTATCTGGGGGCTCCCAGGTTGACATAGCCAACATTGGGTACCAGAAAATGTTTCGGGAAGTAAAGCCGGCCGGCGTGATACTGACCACGTCATTCCTTAGTGTCAGTTGGTGTATTCATGTATGGGTCTAGCAACGAATGCCGGATGCATCTCAGGGTGTGTAAAAGGGTCCTTGACTTTCTTACTGTATATTATAGAGGTATTTTACAGAGGTCACAGATTGTGAGAATTATATTTTATAATTATATAGATGTTCTGCCCTGGTCATGCGGGAGTGCGGGGGAATGATCACGCTGATAGGCTGGCAGGGTGGGAGATTACTTACGGACAAGGAAGAAGTGGTCGGGCGCCTGTGGAACCGGGTGGAGAAAGCGGTGGAACAGACTGAGCACCCGTATGTGGAGAGAATGAAACGACGGGGGATAGGCAGGTTCTCTGGGCGAATCTCAAAACTGAAAGGGAAGACAAACAGAACTTTCAATCAGATGGCCGTTGGAACCATTAGCAGTTTGGCTCTTCGCTGGCTATTGAACGATTGGACGGGGCATGTGTGGGAATGTCCTAACTGCAGTGATGTCGTTTCTTATCTCAATTCACCTCAACTCAACAGAACATATTAGCAAAGAACCAGTGTACATGTAATTGTGATATGAATAAATAAACATTGCTGCTAATATGAAATCACCATAGCCACACAGAGCTACCAAAAAGTAGTAAACAAAAGAGAGAGAACAAGTCCCTAGCAAACCTGCTGTGGGTTTGTTAAATTATAGGATCAGCTATGGGTATGTGAAGTGATAGGATCATCACATTTTGTAGGCCTGACTGCACTGGGGGAGAGGTTGTCAGTCTTTCCCTCCAGTAGCGAATGTCGAGAGCTGACACTGAACCGTCATCTAACCACGTTTATGTCATTGTCGGTGCATCATCCTAACCATTACGCTAGCGGGCCTGCTAAAGATGTGGACAAGCAATGCCTGAAAGCTCCAGCCCCGGCTCTCACTATGTACACGCATATTGCAAAGAATTATGGTACTAGGGCTGGAAGGACAGACCTCGGAAAACAGTGAACTGCGTTACTATAACGTTTTACGGGTGACAGGGATGATGAGTGGCCTAGTGGTAAGACATCTCCCTCTATCTGGGGCAGATTAGAACTACCATGGACGTCAAAAAACAAGTAACTTCAGGCTGGTGTGTCCCATTTATCATAGAGTAGTGAATCTAGTGTATGGTCTCCTAAAATAAGGGCGACATTCAAGCAGGATTCATGAGTGTGTCGCACATCTTGTTGTGTACAAATGCAGCTGCTTACAGTGATTCGCGCCTGGTATGCCGGATTCAAGCAGAGGTGCGAGCTGTAACTCTGAGCCACCCCGGCCCTATCGTTGTATTATATATGTGCATGTGTCTGAGTGTGCTTGTACGTCACGGGAATCATCATCATCATCATCATCATCATCATCATCATCATCATCATCATCATCATCATCATCATTATCATCTAGCTGCCTGAACTTCGCCTCCATACCAGTCTTTGGACATTTATCTCTATCATAAGCCAGATGTCCTGTCACTGTTGCTGTCATGTGTACATTATCTGTGTCACTGTTGCTGTCATGTGTACATTATCTGTGTCACTGTTGCTGTCATGCGTACATTATCTGTCAAATCTTGAACCCACCTAGCTTCTCGTGTACACTCAATTCTATTTGTATATAATTTAGGTGTTAATGTCTGTTTGCATGTCTAAAATACAAAGCGTCATATCCCCTGTGATAAGTCTCCACCTTGTAGAGGCAGAGGATTGCGTGTCTCAATGATCGCAAGAGCTATGCCGACGGTGGCGCAGCTACTGGTAGAGTCTCCCATGCCGGACAGGTCAAAGGGTAGGGACCGGACGAAGAGACACAAACTTGGTGTCGTGTAAGTGGACGGGGCAGTAGAAGGCTAGGGAAAGCAAACCCGAAAAAGAATATGCTAAAGGGAGTCATATGTACTGAGCCACAAAACAATGCAATTCACAGAATGATGTTAAATGATATTAATGATTCATATTTAGACTCATTTTTTCAGGACAACCTGCAGTTGTCACCCTCTCCGACAAGGAAGCAAGACAATGAGCATAGCATCAACATAGACAACAGCGGGACTTTTGATTTCAGGAAAGAGCCTCTGGACCAGACGTCCACGCTTTCCACCAGGTAATTCTCTCCCTTGACTTTGAAAGCTCAGCCGTATTCCTAGTAGGAGGTCGGCGTGGCCAAATGGATTACAGCGCTTGCTCTTAAACTTCCTGTGTGCTGATGCCGAGGTAACGGGTTCAACCCCTACACAAGTCCATTGGACGGAAATGTTGACTTTTCGTCCTTGACTTGGGGACGTAAATTACAAGTACCTGTAAAGTCGGAGTGGCGAGGGACATTGGTAATAGGGAAAGCTAATCCACACTCAACAGTCTACTAGAACTAGTAGCAAGTGTATAGGCTACACCTGAATTCAAAGCGAGCGAAGGCCGCCCCCCCCCCCCCTCAAAAAAAAATTGAGGGGGGCGGAATTCCCGCGTATGTGATTACAATAGTGTAGTGGAAACAAAAATGGCGATATCAGGAAAAGTTACATGAAATGTATGGGCCGTATCAGCGAAAGAGAAGATGTTGAGAAATTATCCTTATGTCGGGAAAATACTAGACAACAAAGCCCAGGGGAAGATAGATAAGGGTGTTAATTGAAAGCTTCAACAGCTAAACAAAGAAATGTTGCATCCCTATGCAGGACTTTGTGACCAATCCAGCAGTTCGCAATATTTTTCTGAACGAGAAATCAACATTTCAGTGCAACTTAATGCTGGTGTGGGGATTGAACCGCCTACCTCGCCAACAGCGTGCCAGAAAGGTAACAGAGCTAGCGATCTTATCCCTACAGCCATGCTGGCGTCTTTTAAACTGCAAGAGATAATAATATAATACAAACAACACGACTTCATGACAATATCAGATAAAACTAATCTCAGCGTGACTGAGTGGGTCAGAATTCTCACAGACGCAGGTAAGACTCCCATCTCACGGTTCATACCACACAGTGTGATCATGTGCTTATACTCCTGGTGTGTGTTGGGCCCAGAGAGCTTAAGAAGTGGCTGGCCCTGTCAACACTGTTAAACCTTCAGTCTGTTATTTTGTAAATACTAATTGGGCTGCGTGTGGACTGGTGTGTTCTTGTTGGTGGGTACTGGTATATGTGTGTTGTGATTGCTTAGATTATGCGCGTTAGTGCCTGAGTAAGTGAGTGAATGTAGAGTGAGAGAGATAGTGGGAGAGAGGAAGAGAGTAAAGAGAGAGATATGAAGAGAGAGGTGGAAGGGGAGAGAGATAGGAATAGAGAGAGAGAGAGAGAGAGAGAGAGAGAGAGAGAGAGAGAGAGGAGGGGAAGAGAATGTAGAGAGGAAGAGAGAGAGAGCGGAGGGGAAGAGAGTGAGAGAGAAAGAGGAGGGGAAAAGAATGTAGAGAGGAAGAGAGAGAGAGAGAGAGAGATAGAGAGAGAGAGAGAGAGAGAGAGAGAGAGAGAGAGAGGTAGTGTAAGGTACATGAACACTAAGGTGACGAGACAATATAGCCAGACTATATTACATTGACTAGACAGTGTTGGTCGCAACACAAGAAAATGAATTGCCAGAATTAGTTTCGTTTATTTGGTTTATGTTTCTGTTGTTCTTATTGGTGGTGGTATTGTTGTTGTTGGTGGTGGTGGTATTGTTGTTGTTGTTGGTGGTGGTATTGTTGTTGTTGTTGGTGGTGGTATTGTTGTTGTTGTTGGTGGTGGTATTGTTGTTGTTGTTGGTGGTGGTATTGTTGTTGTTGTTGGTGGTGGTATTGTTGTTGTTGTTGGTGGTGGTATTGTTGTTGTTGTTGGTGGTGGTATTGTTGTTGTTGTTGGTGGTGGTATTGTTGTTGGTGGTGATGGTATTGTTGTTGTTGGTGGTGATGGTATTGTTGTTGTTGGTGGTGGTATTGTTATTGTTGTTGGTGGTGGTGGTGTTGTTGTTGGTGGTGATGGTATTGTTGTTGTTGGTGGTGGTGGTATTGTTGTTGGTGGTGGTGGTATTGTTGTTGTTGGTGGTATTGTTGTTGTTGGTGGTGGTGGTATTGTTGTTGTTGGTGGTGGTGGTATTGTTGTTGTTGTTGTTGGTGGTGGTATTGTTGTTGTTGGTGGTGGTATTGTTGTTGGTGGTGATGGTATTGTTGTTGTTGGTGGTGATGGTATTGTTGGTGGTGGTGGTATTGTTGTTGTTGTTGGTGGTGGTATTGTTGTTGTTGGTGGTGGTGGTATTGTTGTTGTTGTTGGTGGTGATGGTATTGTTGTTCGTGGTGGTGGTATTGTTGTTGTTGGTGGTGGTGGTATTGTTGTTGTTGGTGGTATTGTTGTTGTTGGTGGTGATGGTATTGTTGTTGTTGGTGGTGGTGGTATTGTTATTGTTGTTGGTGGTGGTGGTATTGTTGTTGGTGGTGATGGTATTGTTGTTGTTGGTGGTGGTGGTATTGTTGTTGTTGGTGGTATTGTTGTTGTTGGTGGTATTGTTGTTGTTGGTGGTGGTGGTATTGTTGTTGGTGGTGGTGGTATTGTTATTGTTGGTGGTGGTGGTATTGTTGTTGGTGGTGATGGTATTGTTGTTGTTGGTGGTGGTAGTATTGTTGTTGGTGGTGGTGGTGGTGATATTGTTGTTGTTGGTGGTGGTGGTATTGTTGTTGTTGGTGGTGGTGGTATTGTTGTTGTTGGTGGTATTGTTTTGGTGGTGGTGGTGGTGGTGGTATTGTTGTTGGTGTTGGTGGTGATATTGTTGTTGGTGGTGGTGGTATTGTTGTTGGTGGTGGTGGTGGTATTGTTGTTGGTGGTGGTGGTATTGTTGTTGGTGGTATTGTTGTTGGTGGTGGTGGTATTGTTGTTGGTGGTGGTGGTATTGTTGTTGGTGGTGGTGGTATTGTTGTTGGTGGTGGTGGTATTGTTGTTGGTGGTGGTGGTATTGTTGTTGGTGTGGTATTGTTGTTGTTGGTGTTGGTGGTATTGTTGTTGTTGTTGGTGGTGGTATTGTTGTTGGTGGTGATGGTATTGTTGTTGTTGTTGGTGGTGGTATTGTTGTTGGTGGTGATGGTATTGTTATTGTTGTTGGTGGTGGTGGTGTTGTTGTTGTTGGTGGTGATGGTATTGTTGTTGTTGGTGGTGGTGGTATTGTTGTTGGTGGTGATGGTATTGTTATTGTTGTTGGTGGTGGTGGTATTGTTGTTGGTGGTGATGGTATTGTTGTTGTTGGTGGTGGTGGTATTGTTGTTGGTGGTGATGGTATTGTTGTTGTTGGTGGTATTGTTGTTGTTGGTGGTGGTGGTATTGTTGTTGTTGGTGGTGATGGTATTGTTGTTGTTGGTGGTGGTATTGGTAGGATTGTTGTTGTTGTCGATGGCGTTGTCGTTGCTCCCAAGCTACTGTGTTGTCTACTCTAGCTAGCCCAATCCTATTCTTATGTGTGTGGATGAGTTCTGCAGCTGTTCCGTGAACGTTATAGTGAATATGTAACTGGTGGAGGTGCCTGTAGTAGCTTTTCCATTGACATTTGAAGATACAGGATATTGCAGAAAAAGTGCTCGATGGTTTCATAATGGTGAGAATAATGAATCCACATGGGTGCATTTCAGGGAGTGACACAGTATTCTAGTCTGCCCTTTTCAAAACTGAAACATTATTATCTGCTTGTTGTTGAAGAATACCATGAACCGACAGAGAAACCATTGAGCAAGTCCTACAACTAAGTTTTACCTGAGGTTATATACGCTAGGCAAGTATTACCTGTGGCAAGTCCTACAAAAAGAAAATGAAAACCGTAAACTGATTGGAGACAGTCAACATTTTTTCAACACACTATGAGAAGGAATAAACTTGAGAACTTGGTGACATTTGGCAAGATTGAGAGGAAAAGAACAAGGGGAAGGTAGAGAAGTAAATACCTGAATGGACTGGCCAAGTGACATGGTCGAGGCAAGAACACAGAGCTGATCCACGACTCTGGTGATCGTGTGAGATGGTGAAACATGACTGCCCACGCTTACCGGCATGGCACATGATGATGATGATTTCATTGGTCTCAAAGGTTCTCCAGCACATGCCGTTGTTTAACTGTACCACTATATGATGATTTGCCAACGTTGTTTGACGTCAGATCATTTCTCTAACTAGATCTCACCTGATTGCCCCAGCAGATGGAGAAGTAGCGCATGTTGGAGAAGGCATAAACTTTTACCTGAGGCTGGGAGCACTTGGTAAGTTCTACCTGGGGTTGGGTGCACTTGGTAAGTTTTACCTGGGACTGGGTGCACTTGGTAAGTTCTACCTGGGGTTGGGTGCACTTGGTAAGTTCTACCTGGGACTGGGTGCACTTGGTAAGTTCTACCTGGGGTTGGGTGCACTTGGTAAGTTCTACCTGGGACTGGGTGCACTTGGTAAGTTCTACCTGGGGTTGGGTGCACTTGGTAAGTTCTACCTGGGACTGGGTGCACTTGGTAAGTTCTACCTGGGGTTGGGTGCACTTGGTAAGTTCTACCTGGGACTGGGTGCACTTGGTAAGTTTTACCTGGGACTGGGTGCACTTGGTAAGTTCTACCTGGGACTGGGTGCACTTGGTAAGTTCTACCTGGGGTTGGTTGCACTTGGTAAGTTCTACCTGGGACTGGGTGCACTTGGTAAGCTTTACCTGGGACTATGAGCACATGGTAAGTTTTAACTAAGGCTAAGAGTACTTAGTAAGTTTTACATGAAGATGGGTATGCTTGGTAAGTTTTATCTGTGGCTGTGAGCACATGGTAAGTTTAACCTGAGGCTATGAGCGCTTAGTAAGTTTTACCTGAGACTGGGTGATCAGGTAAGTTTTACCTGAGACTGGGTGAGCTAGCTTATAGCTGTGGCTGAGAGCACATGGTAAGTTTTACCAGTGGCTATGAGCACATGGTAAGTTTTACCTGAGGCTGGGAGTGCTTGGTAAGTTTTACCTGTGGCTGTTAGTGCTTAGTAAGTTGTAACTGACGTTGTGTGTGCTAAGTAAGAATTACCTGTGGCTGTGAGCACATTGTAAGGTTTACCAAAGGCTGAGAGCGCTTAGTAAGTTTTACCTTAGACTGGGTGAGCTAGCTTTTAGCTGTGGCTGAGAGCACATGGTAAGTTTTACCAGTGGCTATGAGCACATGGTAAGTTTTACCTGAGGCTGGGAGTGCTTGGTAAGTTTTACCTGTGGCTGTTAGTGCTTAGTAAGTTGTAACTGACGTTGTGTGTGCTAAGTAAGAATTACCTGTGGCTGTGAGCACATTGTAAGGTTTACCAAAGGCTGAGAGTGCTTAGTAATTTTACCTGAGACTAGGTATGCTTGGTAAGTTTTATCCGAGGCTTGGAGCGCTTGGTAAGTTTTACCTGTGGCTGTAAGCACATGGTAAATTTTACCTGAGGCTGTGAGTGCATGGTAAGTTTTACCTTACCTAAGGGCGAGAGCGCTTAATATGTTTTAATTGAAGCTAAGTTTTACCAGAGGCTACGAGCGCTTGGTAAGTTTTACCTGTGTCTGGAAGTGCTTGGTAAGTTTTACCTGTGACTGGAAGTGCTTGGTAAATTTTACCTGAGGCTACGAGCTCTTGGTAAGTTTTATCTGAGCCTGAGAGTGCTTGATAAGTTTTATCTGTAACTGGAAGTGTTTCTAAGTTTTACCTCAGGCTGAGAGTGCTTGGTAAGCTTTAATTGAGGTTGTGAATGCTTGACAAGTTTTAACTGAGGTTGAGAATGCTTGGTAAGTTTTAACTGTAGCTAAGAGTGCTTGGTGTGTGTCTACATGTCATCGTTTGAGACCATCCAGCATCACTTCTCTTGGATTGACTCTGACGCCCCTACTTGTGATCTGTTCAGCCGCCAACTGTTCTCATTATATGAACACCGCTGGTCTCTTTCTTATTGTTGGACATCTTTTTTTTTTTAAAGTGGCTGGCCTAGTGAATACAATGCCGGGTTTTCCTTTGGAAGTCCTGGGTTCGAATCCTCGATAAGGTGTAGATCTTTTTCTGTCGGGGTAAAAAAGAAAATCCTAAACTGCACATTCCGCGGCGGCTGCCCTAGCCACCGGCCTGAATTCCTCAGGCTCAAGACCTCCCTGCCATATACTGCAATATCCAACATACAGCTCCAAATGGCTCGTAACAAAATTGAAATGAACTGTGTTGAATATTCGCCAAGGAATAGGAAGGAGAAGTTAGCTAAGATAGATTTTTAAGTCTAAAATTAAGAGTAATTGACAACTATCCCAGTACAGGTTTTTCTCCCCTGACTGCTCCCTTCCTTGGTGTGTAAGTAATCCCCCACCTATGTACACACATAACACGTATGCACAATTGGAATTAAAAGTATAACACTGAACTATGAGTTTAAACAAACTACACTCACTTTAATTACTAATCATATTATTAGACATCTGATGGTTTTCAAGGTGATCATGATAATGTATGTGTATAAGTTATGCACTACAGTAATCATGAAAGTGAAATGATTAATATACAATACATAACTCTGAATCCTGTCTGGATCAGTGAGAGGTCTGCTACCATCCGTTATGCTTCGATCAGCAAACAGCCGTGGTGAGATCAGCGACTCTCCAGTAGAAACAAAACAGTTTGCTGGTATTCTGACGCCTGTCAGTCCTGGCACTACCTAGTCGTCTCTAGTTCTTGAGATCTACACATAGGTGCTCTTATTGAGAGCTAGGAAGAAATCAAGAATGTGTTATATCTAGTTCTACATCAGTACAATCCTAAGTAATACATATATCCTAGCACACACATATACAATGACCAGTCTGGCCAAGTTTATCTTCCAGCTCTACTGCGTTCACCAACCTCCTTCTCCCTCCATATCTCTGTCCTACGGTCTTAGTCTGGGACGGGCCTTTCAATTGTCTCACACGCCTGTAATTATTACATTTCTGTCGTCCCATGTCCATGTCGCTAATACCGACAGTCTGGGTCATACAGCCGCTCCGTCCAAAATACACTGAAAGGGTTAAGCACCATATACCCTATACCAGTTGTGGGTAATGCCTGTACCATTTGACCTCTTTTTCCAATGCAATCGATAGCCAATGTGCCAATGCGCACACAATAGCATAACACCAAGTTATTCTTAGTGAGTTACCATATAACAAACAAACATCAAATAAACCTAAGGTATGCGAATTCAAAATTTCATATAAGGTTATTCTTACATACATTGTGTAAAGAAAAAAAAATGTAAGTAATATCCTTATCTACAACAAACTGGGAAACATAGTTTCCATATATGTAACAGACCAAATACTGTCTGCCAAGTGCATGTCCAGAGTATTATAACAATGATGCATACGGCAATTCAAATATATCAAATCTCCATACCTTTAACATAATAGCATAATGCATTATTAATTTGTAATAATATTATATAGCTACAAAATGAGACATATAACAAGTTTAATTGAAGTGACCATACAGAACAGCCATATTGCTGATCTGCCCGGTTTAGTCACCACTTAGTCACTGCTGTGGTAAGAATTAAATAAATAGTCAGTTGACTATATTCTGTACAACAAATGCACACACCAACAGGCAACTAGGCTAGTTTACAAAGAAATGGCAAGCATCTACCAAGACACCTAAAAGTATACTTAGACAATGATATTTCTTGGAATAACCTAGGTCAGATATAGACTGAAAATCAGTACATACATCTAAAAAAGACTTAGATAGTTACTAAGAAATCTACATTTCTAGTAAAGTCTAGCAGACATATGACTACAGCCATTGAAATGGTTGCCTACCTGTTTCGACTGATTTTCGTAACTAACATGAAACAGGTCCAGGGGGCCTATTTAAGCTGAGTCCAGCAGACTTATTATCTCCCAGAAATTCCAGTCATAAATTCTTCCTTATCTCCCCCTGGCGTTTATTGCAATTACCACTTTCTCGTGATTTTAAATACCTTATTTGATCTGGGGGTCTGGTTCCCACCATTGACTGTGATAGTCTCCTGATTCAGTGTTAATTGCCAACATTTACTCTGTGTGGCCAGTCTTGACACTTCATAGTTGGTCGGTTTTACAAGATCTGTTTCACACTCTACTGAGTCTGCCAGTCTGAGTGGACTTGGCTTGTGTACAGCCCCAGGTCTATTATCTCCACCTGGGTCAATATGTTGTTCACGCCTGGGTGGTTTTATTGCACTATCTCTGACATCTCCACCTCTCTACAGGTAGTGGCCTTTATTCAACCACTGGCCCAGTTCATTGTTGATTTAGCCAGGGTCTACCTGGGTGAGAAGGCGCCAATGTGTTTCTGTGTGGTGTCATAGCCCATCTGGGTCACATTCCATTTCCCACATAGCCAGTAGACTGATTAATAATACATTTACTGCCGGCTTTGCAAGCTTATGTCAAGCTAGATAGCCTGGAATATAGAGAAAATTGTTTGTTCGCATTGTTGATTTCTCTCTGTGGTCCATCATATATGTGTACCAGAGAGTATTCTGGGATGTAAAGGCTGCATTTCACGACAAATGCCCATGTTCTCATTATATGAACACCGCTGGTCTCTTTCTTATTGTTGGACATCTTTCTTTTTTAAGTGGCTGGCCTAGTGGATACAATGCCGGGCTTTCCTTCAGAAGTCCAGGGTTCGAATCCTCGATAAGGTGTAGATCTTTTTTTGTTGGGGTAAAAAAGAAAATCCCAAACTGCACATTCCGCGACGGCTGCCCTAACCACCGGCCTGAATTCCTCAGGCTCAAGACCTCGCTGCCATACACTGCAAGATCTTATAGGCAGTAAAATGACATGATGACAGATAGCATCACAAAGAGCATGCACTAAGAGTATGCATATTTCCTGTGGCAACAAACGGAAGTGGAACTTAATGAACAGATCAGCTGAACAATACATCTCCGCATTTGAATATAAGAGTTGAAGAAGAGTATTAACGACTTATTGGACGAGAAAGAGAACAAACTGATTTATCCAATAAAGACTAAATCCTGAAGAAGATTGCTTTATTAATAACAGATTCAGTGCCAAACAAACAGTAGGTTTAGACCACACAAAAATGGATGACGGAAAATGGGACGCAGGGGGGTGTCACAGTTATGACTTACAAGTTGTTAATAACATAATACTATTCCAATTCCAATTCCAATTTTCAAAACAAAAATTCCAAATTCGGCCTCGTTCAACCTGCGTCTTACAGCTGTGGTGATTGTTGAGGTCCGTGGTTTTTGTGGGTTCATTCACCCTAATTCTTGTCTTGTGCGCTCTTACGAGTTAGTCCTGATCCGGACTGGTTCTGTTTGTTTGTGTCTGTGACGTCAGCTGGGGGATCGGTCGGCAGGCTGTCCTTTGTGCTCGTCTCCTTTTGTGGTATCTTTTGTTAGTGAAGGCTCCTGGCTCGTCTGGTTGCAGTCCTTAAAAGGACTTTTTATTTGTTTTTGTATTTTTTTTTTTTTGTGTTTTTGCCCCCTTTTTGTGTATTTTCTGTAGGAAGCTTATTGATGGTTTCATTTTCCTCCTTGCGCTTTTTTCTTCTTTGAGTTTGAGCTTCTGTTGCCATTCGAGTTTTTCCTCTGTGATCAGAAATGGGACGATCTCTCCGTCATCTATATAGTATTGCCATGGGTGTTCGTCATCCTCGTATAAAGCTGGTTCTTCAGTGATACGGAAGGGCATTGATTTTCCCTTGTATTTCTTGTGCTTCTTTGCTTTTTCTTCCATGCGCCTTCTGTATTCCTTGCACCTGAGTTCGTATCTCCTCTTTATCTCCGCGAGTTCTTCATCGGTAAATAATGGTGGTATCGGGGCGTCCTCTCTGCCGTCGTCAGGGTGTTCATCTCGGTTTTCTTCGGGGAATTCCTTGCGCCTGAGTTCCTCTTTCTTGAGTTCCACTTTTCTGTCTATTTCTGCGATATCCGCCCAGGTATATGGACGGGGTGACGAGGTGTCCTCTATGCCGTCGTCAGGATGCTCATCTCGGATTTCTTCGGATGTCTGGCGGGATATTGGCTTCCCTTTGAATGTCTCGGGCGTCGTGGTTTGGCTACTGGCTTTCGCTTGCGGTTCAGGCTCGGTCTCTTGGTTCTCATCTTGCGATTTCTCTGTGATTTCTTGTATGGCTTCTGTTGTTTTGTTTCGGAAAAGTTCCATTTCAGCTTTCTGTAGTTCTCACTCTGATTTAATGGTTTATATGATTTCTCCTTTCTTCTTCTTTATCAGTGCCATATGATCCACTTCTTGCTTGATGTTTTGCTGGATCTCCTTCATTTCCGCCAGTAGTTTTTCGTTGTCGCTGGTCGGAGTCGGCGTCAGCAGTGCCTTGACTTGTTTCTTTAACTCGCCTATTTGTTTTTGTAGTTGATCTCTTTCGGATTGTGATATCCGTGGCTGTCTCGCACCTCGCATTGCTTCCTTGAATGGTGTCTTCGTGGTAATGGCGAGTTTTAACAGGTCTCTGTGTCGTTGCAGGTATTAATACGGTAGCAGTGATGTATTTATATGTCAAATTAATGGCGGGTGCTTAGGAAAAATTACTGTATTTATATTTTAATTGAGATGGATTCAAGATATGAAAGATAACTGACACATGACCGCAACACAGGCAGGACATCTGACTTACGATAAAGTGTAAAGATATTTTGAATGAATGTTAAGAGGAAAATTGTGCAAGCCACAGGACGATGATAATAATGTTTAGTAATAATGTTTAAACATATTATTTGAGACAAAGAGTCATAGCCTATGTCATAAGTGTTATTATTAATAATTAAGCCTAAGCGAATACTGTTCATACGTATATTATTTACATTTTTCAATGTTATTCAGCTTTCTCAATTGGAAGTGTGACGCTGGATGGATTTCACATTGCCTCCTATTTTGAGACAGAAAGTACTGCAACTTGTGAAAGCTACATATTTCCTGTAGTGTATGTCCTTCACCTTATCTTCACCTTTATACAAACATTTTTTCTGTTCAAGAACCACAAGGTGAGAGTCAAGGCCATGTCTTCATTCAGTTATTAATGGTTATACAAATTCCTGTATTCACCAGTTATTAATGATTATACAAATCCTTTTGTTCCCCAGTTATTAATGATTATACAAATCCTTTTGTTCCCCAGTTATTAATGATTATACAAATCCCTTTGTTCACAAGTTATGAATGATTATACAAATCCCTTTGTTCATTTAATTAGCTGTCAGTAACCATCTGTTTATTTGTGCAAGATCTGTATGCATCCCATCTGTGCAACTGGTAAAATGACAGCTAAATATTTGTTGCCGGAGTGTCCAACATTTGCTACCATATGATTGTAACAATGTCATATATCACTGGAGATATGTTACTATATGATTGTCAGTAACAATCTCTTCTGTTACTGGAGATTGGGTACTACATGATTGTCAGTAACAATCTAATCTATTACTGCAGATTGGGTACTATATGATTGTCAGTTATGATCTCATCTGTTACTGGAG
The DNA here is from genome assembly GCA_014155875.1 of Cepaea nemoralis. Lineage (NCBI taxonomy): Eukaryota > Metazoa > Mollusca > Gastropoda > Stylommatophora > Helicidae > Cepaea > Cepaea nemoralis. The sequence continues at coordinate 32,431 of JACEFZ010025298.1, forward strand.
ATAGGGTACTATATGATTTGCCTTTTCCAGGAGATAAATCATCTATCTGAATA
>JACEFZ010025299.1:0-31736 GCA_014155875.1 Cepaea nemoralis
TTCGCAATCACCGCAGAAGAAAACTGACGTTTCAGAGTTAAAATATTATAGAACACTTCTTAGAATATCGTGGACCAAGAAGAAACGAAATGCTGACATTCTTCAAGATCTTAACATCGAATGAACAAAATACTGACACTCTTCACGACCTGAACATGGAAGAAAACGGGCTTATAAACAGTATCATGTCTCGGAAACTAAAATACATTGGTAATATGAAACGCTACAGTGGCCTGGATGGGATAATAATGGAAGACATGGTTACTGAGAGAAGAGGTATTGAGTTGACCAGCACGAAGATGGACTCGGGATATTGTAGATAAAGACTCAGGATATTGTAGACAATAATGGAAGACATGGTTCCTGAAAGAAGAGGCATTGAGTTGACCAGCACGAAGATAGACTCAGGATATTGTAGACAATAATGGAAGACATGGTTCCTGAAAGAAGAGGCAGGAAGTTAACCAGCACGAAGATGGACTCAGGATATTGTAGACATTTCGGCATGAGAGTGCACGAGTCAGGAGAAGTGGTGAGAGATCAAATTTCCAGAGTGTGAGGATGACAGTAGCAATTTCTACAGGACCTACTACACAATAATTACTACGATTAGCGGGTGCAGGGTTATGTGGTGACTAAACGCTTGACTGTCGGTTCGGTTATCATAGGTTCTATCCATATAGAGACAGATGATTAAAACTGACCTTCACCCAGGGAGCGTGCTTGGACGAACATGTGTTACAGAATGTTTCCCAGAGTCGATTGTCGTTTTATCGAAGCCCTGATCGCTTTATTTCTTCTTCTTCTTCCATCAACGTTTGCACTGTTTGGGGCATAGCATCAGTAGTAGTGCCTAGATGTCCGCTTTCTAGTCCCGTGCTACATGTTCCAATATATTCCAATTTCGACGGATGAGGTTTCTTTTGTTCCTCCTTCCATAAGCAGATTGCCTTCCCGGGCTTGTGAGCTCATCGTGCCTATTTTTCTGTAGGGCTTTGTTTCCCTAGCCTTCGTTATTACAAGAACTTCCACAGTTGGTAGAGCGACTCTAGAGGCTCTAGGTTCTCCATATAGTCAGATAACTAAATCGGCATCGCTTTATTGTTCTTATACATTGTCATATTTCCTGTTACTACCATTAAACCTGCATGGGATCTTCCATTTATTGCTTCTTTGCATTACTGTTAGATACTGTTCTAAGCCTCACCTCGTGTTTCACTTATCAAGTTCTCTCCATGAGTTCCACATTGGCGATTCTGTCACAACATATAATTCAAGTCTACACACGCAATTCTGAATAAATATTAATTTATTAGTAATTGTTTGTGTTGTATTTCCAACTAATCTAATAATTGTATTTTAAAGCACAGCAGCCACATGGTCGCCCTAACCTCATAAACTGAATCAAAGAAGTTTGTTTCACTGGAAAACAATGTATCTGAGTCAAGATTAACAATAATGTGTATTGTTTGTTCAGCAAGAATATTGATGACCATTCATTTTATCCAATGGGGTTGAAAGTTTGCAGCCGTAAGTTCTAAGATGGCTGGTAAATCCTATGTTGGTTCGAAATGTTCTTTGACAATGTGGACAAAGAATGCTTGACGTTCTAGGAGTCTCCTGCATTGGTTTTTCTGTCCAGTCTATTTTTTTTTTTTCGCAGCTCTTGCGGTCCTTTTTGCTTCACAAGTGGTTACACCCTTGCGTAATGATGCACGCCACGAATGTCGGTCTTTGCCAGCAGTCTCCCAAATGTCGTGCTGAATTCTAAAAGCTTTTAGTGAGATCTTCGGAGTGCCTTTAAAGCGTTTCCTCTGGTCGCCTTGAAAGCGTTTACCGCAACGCAGCTCGCCGTAAAAAATTCGTTGCTTCTCCGAGTATGTGAAATTCCAGTGCTAACCTCTTTAAGGTGAATGCAAGCACATTGAACGGATCAGAAGACTTGAACACCAATGAATAGGATTCAGGAGTTAAAACTCACCTTATTCCAGAAGATTCACAAACATCGACAACACCAACAAAAACAATAAATAATAGATCTAACACTAGATACGCAACAGGCTTTACTTGCATGTTAAAGTTAGTTGCATGTCCTTTACAGGGCGTTGGAATCAACCCCAGCGTTTCTTGGATGTATGTGATTTACTAAACAGTTATTACTTTTACAGTTTGTCATTGTTTTCTGAATGACGACCCTCATACTTTCGAAAGCAACGCAATGCGGTTTGCTTCCAAATCACCAGCAGCTAATTTGGATCCCTCAACTCGGTGTGTCAGGGAATTGTAAAACGCTGTAACTGCCCCTATGCCACAGTGGCGGCGTGTTCATTTAATTGCATGTAAACAGGTTATTTTACTTAACATCAACATGAAACAGCTGAAAGAAAACATACCAGGTGTGCGAGCCATACGGGCGAATTAACAAAAACACAAACACTTGATGGACGGGTTATACAACTTTCACCGGATAATAGATTCAAATCTGAAAGAAAAGGATACAGTAAGAAGATAGATGAACGTTTGGTTAAAAAGTTGCAGCTATAAAGGCAACGAGGAGAAACTATGAATTGCAATAATAAACGACACAGATCATGTCACTAAAAAATATATGATATATTTGAACACATTTATAGACTGCGATCTGGATGAAGGGATAGCAGTTCTTCAGCACTTAAACTTCCGGTACGCTGATGACTAGACAGCTGGATCGTTCCCTACACGCGTCAATTTGGATTTCAGCGTTGACTTTTCTTTCAGTAAGCAATGGCAAACTACCCAACCAATATCTAGAAAATAAACCTAGAAAATAACTCAAGAAAATAAAGCCTAGAAAATAAATCTTTGGTTGGGGTTGATAGCAACTTCCTGCATGTCAAAGACTCAAGTATAGAGGAGGAAGACCACCCCGAATGAGTGGTCTACCTCCAGTAGATTAGAGGTAACTCAGTGCCCCTGCATGAGGGCAGGGTAGGTGATAGGAAGGGGAACTATTAGATAGTTCTCTCATGCGACACGGAGGTGTCGACCAGAGAGTTAGCACTCTGGTCACGGCATGATCACGGCAACGTGAATCTAGAGTGTAACTCAAGAGAGGCCACTACTCGAGCGTGCTAAATGAGGCCGCACGCAAAAAGCCGTAGTGCGCCCTGAGTCCTTCCGCGTACTGTGTAAACAGCACGCGGAGTAGAATCAGACGGGACACAGACTTCAGAGTGATAACATCGCTTAGCGATGCTTGTTTCGTTAGCCGAGTAGATAGATTAGCGATAGGGTTAGGAAACGACTAGTGATAGGAAGTTCTGTGCATTTATTCTTGTGTGATTTGTTAGCGACTGTTTGTTGTACATTGATGTGATGCAAAGAGCCAGTGGCAATAAAATGTGTAACCAATTCCTCTCGTACGACTAGCAAGTCTTTTGTGTGGTGCGAGAGAAGTATCCTAGAATGCCTGTGAAAGCGGTTGCTGACAGGCTAGGATAAAGTGGTGTCAGAAGTGTGGCTTGGACAATTGTTCAAGCTAAAACACTCACCCACGGCTCTAAATTAGTATTACGGCTAGATAATCACAGGGTTTAATTTACGTTAGTGACAATGGCGTGTGCAGACAGAGCAAAGTGCGAGCTGTGCCCATCGTGACCAAGTTATGTTTATTTGTGCTTATTGAATTATTTTGTGCTTATGAACATGTTTTCTTCTCATTTGTAAGTATTATTATTATAGTTTTGTATCATTTATTTCTATAATTACTTATTTATTTACGATTATTTGTCAAATATGATTCACGGCGGAGCGATACACAGAAATGAGCCGAGAAAATTATCGATTTTTCCAAGCTAAAAATAGCGCTGCGCCTCTGACGTATCGTGACTGACAAACAGCTGCGTTACGCCAGTTGCAGGCAGCGTCTGATTGTTGACGAATCGCAAAGCGGCTGCTCGCCTGAATCGTTGACTTATATCAAACATTATTTGTTTATAATAGTTACTTATTCAATATATTTACTTATTTAAACATTATTATTACTTTTATATTTATTTCAAAGCATTTATTTAATTATTTTCATATTTTTTCTATTTGTTACCGTCGCGATGGCACTACTTCTGCTATGCAAATGAGACGCAGTCTGCACAGCACTTCCATAGATTAAACAGATAGAGATAGGGAAGGCATAAATACGTTAGAACGAAGACAGGACAGTGACATTTAATATTATTAAACCACATTTATTTTGTCCTGGGGCATTGTAATTGTATAAGTTGTCTAAATTTATATATCGTTTGCAAGTGGTTAATTGTTGATGCTCTTGATAACCAGGGTGAACAACAGCGTGTCATAAGCATAACTCAAGCTGTGTGTGGTATTGCCAGACGATTGAACTTGAGGTGCCAAACGAAGTGTACATGATTGATCTGGAAAGTTAAGATGAGTATACCCAAATGATTTTGCATGCAATATGATTAATAATGCATCTCTTTTTCAGCGTGTGATGTATTAGCTTATTTTTGAGATCTATTTTCCAGGTTATAAACTAAGAGTACAATTTTTTGTGCTCAGGGATTTAGAAACATAACATATCTAAGATAAATAAGTGAGTAAATATTTAAGTGCCTATCAAATCTAGCTAATCTCCCAATAACATGGCAACTTTAGCTGACTTCATAAAAGCAGCCAAGGAATTACAATACACATGAAAGGACTTAGAGCAATATGCTGATCAGAAATTTAAAGAAGCATAAGATGCTGAGAGAGATGAACGTGCACGAGAAAGACAACATTAAAAGGAGATTGTAGAACTAGCTGAGATAACAAAACAGAAACAGTTAGATCAAGACAAAGAGATTAAACAAAGGCAATTAGAACAAGATAAAGAGATGAAACAAAAGCAATTAGATCAAGATAAGGAAATCAAACAGAAGGAATTAGAATTAAAGCAAAAAGAGATAGATGAAATGGCAAGAGTGAAAGAAAAACAAATACAGGTAGAATTAGAGACACAGTTAAAGATGAAAGGTATGGATGTAGATTCACACTTAGAGATCTCTGCTACAAAACTAAAAAGTCAACAAGAAGAAAATAAATTTAATAAGTACAAAAACATTATCAAACCATTTTGTAAAGATGATTCTATATCAGCCTGGACAGAAAATGTCGAATATCTACTAAAATACCACCAAGTACCAATCGATATGTGGGCCATGATCTACATGAAGAACTTAAGTGGGGAGCCCCTTAAAGTGATAGAATCAATACCAACTGATCTTAGATCTAACTATCAGTACATCCACGATAGGATAATGCAACATTTCTTACTTGATGCCCCTGGGTATCAAGTACAGTTTTCCAATTTAAAACCTAAGCCAAGCGAGACCTTTATCGATTATGTCTCAAATGTACAAAGCGTATTAAACAGATGGCTTAGTGCATCAAAAATAGGAAAGGATTTTGACAAACTTAAAAATTTAATAGCCATGGATAAAGTCATATCCACTATACCATCTCCTTTCGCTAAATTCCTGCAGCAGTCAGACATTGAGACCATAGAACAATTTGAAAAGAAAGGCTCTGCATATTTTTCCTCAAATAGAGATATTTTTAAGACAGCAAATAGCGACTCTGAAATAGTTTCTTTTGTCAAAGACCAAACGAAAAGCTATCAAAGCAATAAAAAACCATTTCATAGAGTCGACAAGAAAGATAGGAAAGTGTCGAAATGTGTCTATTGTCAACTTCTTCATGATACTTATTCTATGTGTGATAAATCCCCAAAATATCCGTCACATCTTGAGATGGTCATTAAGAAGCAACAAAACAAAAGAACTGCATACAGGCGTGCAGTCAAATGCTTCTTCTGTTCCAGCTACGGGCACTATTCGAATAAGTGCCTAGGCCGCCAAAGAATGAAGGTCAACAATGCTATTTTGATTGATACATCCTCTGATAGTGGTAGTGAGGCTGAGTGTGAAGTTGAAAATGAATTACCTTTTAACCAATCTGAAGATGTGTGTTGTGTAAGCGATGTATTAAGCTTTGACAATTGTGAGCGATGTCACCAATTTCATGCAGACGGCAAACTTACATGTGGGCATATTGTAACATCCTCCTTGGAGAATGCAAATGCAGCTGTAACCTCCAGAGGCAATCTAGTGTTTCACTCTGCAATGGTCAATGAGAAGCCATGCCGATGTTTGCTTGACAGTGGGAGCTCTATTATTGGTGTGAAAAAGGAACTTGTTAATCCAAAGGATTATACTGGTGACTCTGTAAGATACCGTACTTTTTCTGGTAATATAGAAACCTATCCTCTGGCAAGAGCCCGTATAAACACCCCGTTCCTTTCTGGTACCTTTACGTGTGCAATACTAGACAACCCTTGTACTGATTTAATTCTTGGGTGTCTACCCCAGCTAAGGCACTGCACAGATGAGGAAATATCTATCTGGGAGGAGAAGAATGGATTCACTCCAGTGAACAGTTCAGATATCCTCAAACATCACAGTCCTAAGAAAAGTGCTAGACCCATAATACTTGACACTGATCAAGACGTAATGGTGCTACTACCAGACAAGCATAATAAAATGATAACTTCGTGGCAAGGGCCATTCAAAGTGATACAAAAACTTTCGGATGTCGAATATGAAATATCGATAAACAGACACTTAGAGATATTTCATATCAACATGTTGAAACCCTACTTTTCACGACAAGAGACAGAATTAGAGACAGACGAACACAATGCACCCACACCTTTGGATGAGACGACAGACGTACACAACGCAACTACACTAGTTAGCGAGACTGGCAAATCCGACGAGATGCATACACTTAGTGAGATTACAGAAAACGCACTTAGCACCACAACCGTACTGAATCAGGTAGACGACGACGAGATGGATCTACCAGTTCCAATTGTAGACAAGACTGCTACATTAGATTGTATACGATTAGAAACTGGACTGACAGAAGAACAACGACGACAGATAATAGAATTAGTGACTGAATATAAAAACATATTTTCCGACATTCCAGGTAGGACGGACAGGATCGAGCACTCCATCCTTCTTTCGGACTCGAAGCCTATCAAATGCAGGCCGTACTCTATCCCACTTAGCTATAGGGAAAATCTAAATAAGGAAATTCTTAATTTAGAAGGTAGTGGAATTATTCAAAAATCGACATCTGAGTACTCCTTTCCAATCGTCCTGGTCAAGAAAAAAGACTCTACCATTCGTCTTTGTGTGGACTATAGAAAACTCAACAATGTCACAAAGATCGACGCAGAACCAATTCCTTCCTGCGAAGATCTGATTCTTGACATGTCCACCTCCAAAATCTTTTCTAAATTAGACCTTACTAAGGGATATTGGCAGGTCCCTATGCAGACTCAATCTATCCATCTTACTGCATTCTCAACACCTCTAGGTCTTTACGAGTGGCGATTTCTTCCTTTCGGACTTCGTAATGCTCCTGCCACTTTCGTACGCTTAACTAGAGATTTACTACATGGAGTGACGAATACAGTGACCTATATAGATGATATTTGTGTCCATACAGAGGACTGGACAACACACTTACTGAAACTAAGACATGTCTTCGATAGGTTGCGACTCTTCGGTCTCACTGTCAAACCGAGCAAAGTCGAATTGGGCCTACAAGAAATTGAGTTTTTGGGTCATGTCATTTCACAAGGACAATAGAATTATTACCAAAATTATGAACCTGACCATGCCTACAACAAAGAAGCAGGTCAGGAGCCTTTTGGGTTTAGTAAATTATTATAGCAAGTTCATACCGAACTTAGCTGAAATTACAAGTGTATTTTCAAATGTTTTAAAAGCATCAGTAAAATTGGATGTCAATGATGCATTATTAATTTCTGCATTGTCAAAATTGAAAATTCTATTTAGTAAGGTACCAATCCGTCGCTTGCCTAATCCTAGGCTCGTTTATTATCTTAGGACAGATGCCAGCAGGATTTCCATCGCTGCAGTACTAGGCCAATTATATGATGGCATCTTCCATCCGATTTGCTACGTGAGCCGCAAGATCACACCGGCTGAGTCCAGATATTCCATATCAGAGTTGGAAGCCCTAAGCGTCATCTATTCGGTGAGGAAGTTGCATCGATTTCTGGCGGGTAATCACTTTGTGGTCCAGACTGACAACTCCCCGATCACGGTCATACAAAGTGGGGTACATCGGAATGACCGCATCTACAGGTGGTCGTTAATATTACAGAATTATACTTTTAGTATAGAGCATATTAAGGGTAGGGACAACATCCTTGCTGATACCCTTAGTCGACCATCTGAGGTAGAAATACCTGATATTCCACACAAATAGGTAGTTTAAGAAATGTTCATTTACTATACACTTAACGTATCCTGTGTAGATTATACTATTGTGTAAATAGACATCAGGATCAGAACTGTGTGCTAAGAACATTGAACTACCATGTGTCCATAGACAGCCGAATGACAACTGTGCGCCATGAACAAGGACATCACCGTGTGTACATAGACAGTTCGTTACTTACTATGCTCCATTTGTGCTCCGGTGAATCACCTGTGTTACTCATATCAGAACAGTGTCAGAACATTGTGAAATAACAGACACGAAGATACTCGTCTACGACACCAGCGGACTCAACGAGTGTAAGAATACCCATAGGACACAAGTATGACTGTGTGGTGTAGATAGCATACCCAGGATAAGTGTGTATATATAAACTATGCCAACGAAAGCAATTTCTATACGTTATGGCAACCACTAACCTGAGGTAAAATGACATCATGTATATATACTTATTGTGATATGTAATATAACGATTTTAAGATAGTGGTAAATTATAGCTAGGTTAGTTACTTTAATATAGAGTTAGATTAGATTTAGGCAATATAATAGATTATTTTTTTTGTAGTTTAGATACATCAGTAATTTACCCACTTACTTAGCATAAAAATAGATTAGGATACTATTTAAACTTAATAACAGCTAATTAACTGAACTCTTTGTAAAATTACCTATGGAAAGAAAAACAGTGGAAGAAGAATGGGAGATGTTCAAATCAAGCATTGTAAATTCTAAACAAATAACATGCGGAACCACGAAAAAACGCAAAACACGGATAAAGAAAATAACAAGTTGGTGGAACGCAGAAGTAAAGAAAGCGGTAAAAGAAAAAAAGGAAAACTATAAAAAGTGGTTGAAGAGCAAACAGGAATGTGATTACAGAGAATACAGAATAGCGAGAAGACATGTGAGTAGAATAGTAAAGAGGGAAAAACAAAAAGACTGGGAAGAGTATGGAGAAACCCTAAATATAAACTACAAGGAGGCAACCAGAAACTTCTACAAAAAGATAAGTGCAATGCGAACCAGGGGAGAACCCTTTGACCCAACTGAAATAATTAACAGCGAAAATGGAGAACCAATAAGTGAACAAAAACAGATCCTAATAAGATGGAAGCAGTATTTCGAACAACTTCTCAACATCCCATCAGATGTCACAGGAATTCAAGAGACCTACACAGATGTCACCGAAGAACTAGAACCAGACATACTAAAAGAAGAAATTATAGAAGCCATCAGATTAGCCCCATTGAACAAATTACCAGGACAGGATGAAATACCAAATGAACTAATTAAAGCAGCAAGAGAAGTAGGAACAGCTTGGCTACATAGACTATTCAACCATGTTTGGGTAGAACAACAGACACCACGAGACTGGGGAAACGCCATAATTATCCCAATTTGGAAAAACAAAGGCAGCAAAAGAGATTGCACACAATACAGAGGCATTTCACTGTTGAGTCATACTGGCAAAATATTTTGCAAAATTCTTGAAAATAGATTACGAACTACTTTAGAACCCCAGCTAAGCGAAACGCAGCTTGGATTTAAGAAAAACAAAGGATGCACAGACGCCATTTTTGCTCTTAGACAACTTATAGAAAAATCAATCGAATTCAATGAAACACTCTACTTAGCCTTTGTCGACCAAGAAAAGGCATTTGATAGGGTAGATAGAAACAAGATGTGGGAAATCCTTAAACAATATGGAGTGAGTACACATCTAACAAACCTATGTAGAAGTTTATACAACAACAGTGAATGCATAGTGAGAGCAACTGGAGAACACTCAGAACCCTTCACCATAAGATCTGGAGTACGACAAGGTTGTGTCCTGTCCCCTCTCTTGTTCATAACATATATAGACAACATATGTAAAGAAACCAGCCAAGCAGAGACAGCAAGAATACCGCATGACGAGAACACAGAAGAAGAACCATCTGCAAATCTAACCATTAGAGAACTCCTGTTTGCGGACGACCAAGCACTAATAGCAAAATCAGAAGCTGAATTACAAGACCACATGAACAGTCTAAACGAAATGTGTAGGGAACATAACATGAAAATTAGCACAAGCAAAACAGAGGTAATGACTATAACTAAAGAAGAACAAACAGCAACAATTCACCTAAACGAACATCCCTTGAAACAAGTAAAGAGCTTCAAGTACCTAGGAAGTATAATATCATCAAATGGCAGATCAGAAGACGAGATTGAAAACAGGTGCAATAAGGCAAATCAACTCATTGGACAAATGGCACCAATACTAAAGAACAAACATGTATCAATAACTACTAAGAAAGCACTTTACAACACAATCTTCCTACCAACTCTGTGCTACCAATGCCAAACCTGGACAATGACAGAAAAAGAGAAAAGAAAAATCACAACAACAGAAATGAGGTTTCTGAGAAGAATACTCAACGTATCAAGAAGAGATAAGATCAGAAATGAAGAAATCAGGATTAAAGTAGGGGTTAAAGCTGCTCTAGATTTTATTAGAAAGCAGCAAGTCAAATGGTTTGGCCATGCAAGTAGGCTACCAGTCAACAGCATGCCACAACAAGCAATGATGTACAGACCAGATGGAAACAGAGGAAGAGGCCGACCACGTAAACGTTGGACGGAGGGAATAACAGAATCCATGGGAATGTCGATATACGAAGCCCATAACCGGGCACTCTCACGAAGTTTATACTTCACCTCGACACCGCAAGGTACAAGAGGAACATGATGAGATGAGATGAGAACAGCTAATTAAAGATTAGGATAAAGAAGCTTAGATAGGAACAACACCATGTAGTCATTTAATTTCATTTTATTTCATTCCATCTTTATGAACACTTTAACAACCTTTTCATTTAGGACTAAAATTAGGTTATATTTTATAGGATAAAAAGATTATACTTAGAAACATACATCATTTATACCATGTAGTTTAAAAATATCCATTATATTTTCTTCATTTAAATATTAAAAACATTAGTTAGAATTTTTGCTACATTACTCATTTCATAAAGATACATAACTCATCTCACATCATTTATTTATTTTTTTTTTTGATAGTTAGATTACTTCCCTTAAATTAGATTAATTTTGTACAACAAAATAGAATATAGATAGCTAGAGAATTAGTATTAGTAGTTCAATAAAATATAGTGTTTAATTATATCAGGGTACAATCTATCAACCCTATTTCATCCATGTAAATATATTGTAAATACATGACTCGTGCAGTAACTTAAGCACAGTCATGAAGCTCAACTCTTTTCAAACTGAGCCAAATTTGTACAGTGTCACTTCAAGGTTTTTAAATAGTTGTGAGGGTAAAAGATGTGTGACAGAAGTGTGAGAATAAAAGATGTATGACAGAAGTGTGAGAATAAAAGATGTATGACAGAAGTGTGAAAGTGAGAGAAAATGGTAAATATACAATGGAGAGTGAAGGCAGCCAGCGGATTTTTTCTGCCGCTCAGCGCAACTTTTTATTGGTTGTCTGCGTCAGGCGTTTGTTTTCAATGTTGTAATGTGCTGTCTTAAATGTATTGTTTGTAGTTTAGAGTAAACCTTAGATAGAGTATTTTAAGTCTCATATGACGGAAACGTAGTCACGAATTAGTGTTATACACTTGTTTGTGGCCACATTTAACCGAATTATGGCACTTGAAAACTAACTTGCATACATATTTATAGACAGACACACATGTTAGGAGTTAAATTATATTATTAGTTAGATTCAAACACGCAAACAACCAGGAAAACACACATGTAAAGCACATACATTTTTTAGAACAAAGGGATATAACTTCGGGTCAGGGGACACAATAGACAACGAAACACTAACTTAACAGTGAAAGATAACTTTACACGCGGAAGCGAGATAGGTAAAGCCTGTCGCACACAGCTTGTGCAAGGGTTGTTTAATATTATATGGGGGACATGAAGCAATTCATGGGTTGACCCTAAGAAAGTCAACTTTGTATGGGTAGTGAGTTAATTTACTATTTGAGGGCAGGTCTTATAAGACAACGGTCCGGTTCAGACAAACCTCTAATTATATAATATTGCGATTGAGAAGAGGGCTCACGCCAACCTGACAAGTTTGTGGCGACCAGTAGTAGCCAAGTAAAGTGATACTACACTGTGACAATAGTCAGTAGACGTCTATTGGGGGATCCCAACCCCAAGTTATCAGGAGTCTTTGACAAAAATTAGATACACTAATATTTAGAAACCTCTTGCGTCACAACCATGAGTCAAAGTTTGTAACGCAACACAGGAGGGGAGGGTGTGTGTCAAAGACTCAAGTATAGAGGAGGAAGACCACCCCGAATGAGTGGTCTACCTCCAGTAGATTAGAGGTAACTCAGTGCCCTCTACATGAGGGCAGGGTAGGTGATAGGAAGGGGAACTATTAGATAGTTCTCGCATGTGACACGGAGGTGTCGACCAGAGAGTTAGCACTCTGGTCACGGCATGATCACGGCAACGTGAATCTAGAGTGTAACTCAAGAGAGGCCACTACTCGAGCGTGCTAAATGAGGCCGCACGCAAAAAGCCGTAGTGCGCCCTGAGTCCTTCCACGTACTGTGTAAACAGCACGCGGAGTAGAATCAGACGGGACACAGACTTCAGAGTGATAACATCGCTTAGCGATGCTTGTTTCGTTAGCCGAGTAGATAGATTAGTGATAGGGTTAGGAAATGACTAGTGATAGGAAGTTCTGTGCATTTATTCTTGTGTGATTTGTTAGCGACTGTTTGTTGTACATTGATGTGATGCAAAGAGCCAGTGGCAATAAAATGTGTAACCCATTTCCTCTCGTACGACTAGCAAGTCTTTTGTGTGGTGCGAGAGAAGTATCCTAGAATGCCTGTGAAAGCGGTTGCTGACACTGCAAAACGACATGCATTTTGTTTTTAATTAACAGAAACATAAATCAATAAATATTGATAGCCAGATAGGCAATTTACCAACATTTAGCTATTTTAGAACAGCCCTTATTATTTTATAGTTATTAAGTACAAGGTTTTTGTAAAGTCTCACTACACTTTGTATGTAGAACAAATTTGAAACATTAATTACATGACGTTTTAAAACAAATGTGCTAAAAATTCATTAAATTAGTTACAATAGTCATTGCTATGATCTAACACTTGTTTGAGGACGCTGGAAAGTACCAATGAAGTATTCATTATAACAGGTGTTGGAAATGTCCACCGCGGGCTTCAAGACATGACTGTACACAGCTCTTCATATTGTTAAATATCTTCTGCAACGCTGATAACACCATTCTGTTTGGAGTGCAAAGAATTGCTCCAGCAGACGACAGCCATTCGCTGCATATTGCTTCACGATGGAATGTAGAACACATTTTTTTATGACGTCATGTACTTCATTTTTCAAATTTGTTCTACATACAAAGTGTGGTGAGGCTTTACAACAACCGGCAGATGTCTTCTCTGTCTTTCTGTCTGTATTCATTTCTTCGACTTAATCGTCCCATCTTAATCCACCGGGCTTCATAACTTGGACAACAGATGGCATGTATATATTTGTATTCCTTGTTTGTTTGTTCTTTGAATCTCTCCATTGGCAGCTCTATCATTAATATATAATAAAATGTTATTAAGCTAAAAGTGAGTTTCAACTGCAAAGACCTCCCCATCGACTTAAACCGACTAAACTAGGACCATGTATTGCGAGCAAGCTGTCCGGTCCGGTGGTAATTGATTCGTATACCCATCGATGCTGATTGTTACAATTAAACTGGACTCCTAACATGACACAGTCTAAACTAGGTACAAAGAAATATTTTGGGAAATAAAGGCGCCCGGCATAATATTGACAATAACACGTTTCCAATGCCTGTCAACAGAACTATGAGGCTGGCAACATATGCCTTGATGTTTCGTATTTGTCAAATTGACCTGGGCTTCAAGGTCGATCTAGTCTAAAATGGGTACCAGGAAAGGTCTTGGGAGGTAAAAGCGACCGATCACATCACCCACTGAGAACCGTTTGGTCTATTAAAAAGGGGTATAGCACCATATACTCAGTGCGTATTAGGCTTGCAAATGAGATCTGTACTTATTGACTACCATACGCCTTTAGACGTGCACACAAAGAACCTGTAAGTAGTGTATTAGGTAACCCAGACACACAAAAACACATCCAAGATGGCGGGTAATGGCGGGTAATGGCGGGTAATAGTTTTTTTGGGGCCGGATGATTTTTTTGGCAAAATTGTCGACTCGGTAAAAAAAAATTTGGCGGCGTGTGGGAACGGTTTTTTGGCGGGTGTCTGTGAAAGTAATTAAGGTAAAAGTATTTTTAGTTGGTTGGTTCTGGAAATAGAAAGAGAGGGTGTGAGTACGGATGAGGGAGGGCTGTAAGTTATATATTTTGGTTGGTTACGTAGGGTATATGAATGTGTTAGTATGCGTGGTTTAGTGATGTATAAACTGCCAAGGGTGTGATGGGTCGTCTTTATACTCGACGAAGTAAGATGTGTCTGTTCACTATGCGTGGTGAGTAATGTATAAACTGCCAAGGGTGTGATGGTAAGTGTGGTAGTAACTGCAAGGCTGGGTTCTTCACCGAAAAGCTTATAAAGAAGGATATGGTGGTAAGGGGTATTAGGGGTCGATATAGCGATGTTTATAATAAGAGGATATAATCTGAAAAAAAGAGTCTGGGCTCAGTAATATAGTGAGGGGGTCGTAGAGTGGTTGATGTCCGGTGTAATGGTGATGGTTGTCGATCGGGCCCGCAGATCACCCCGTGTCAATATGGTTCCAGGTGCTTGAACTGTTCCTCTAGGCAATATATCAGCGTCTACACGAGTCTCCTTGTCTATAACAAATACATAAACACATACACAACGACAACCATACAAGTATACAGCAGACATCAACCATACAATCAGGGCCAGTTTAGATTCAGACACACAAGTATAACGAATCTAAAATACAACCGCGCACACAACGAAACAGACACGAGTGCAACCATACACAGAATCAAATAGACAGATACACAATCGCGCACACACTCACATACACAACGACAACCATACAAGTATACAGCAGACATCAACCATACAATCAGGGCCAGTTTAGATTCAGACACACAAGTATAACGAATCTAAAAATACAACCGCGCACACAACGAAACAGACACGAGTGCAACCATACACAGAATCAAATAGACAGATACACAATCGCGCACACACTCACATACACAACGACAACCATACAAGTATACAGCAGACATCAACCATACAATCAGAGCCATTTTAGATTCAGACACACAAGTATAACGAATCTAAAATACAACCGCGCACACAACGAAACAGACACGAGTGCAACCATACACAGAATCAAATAGACAGATACACAATCGCGCACACACTCACATACACAACGACAACCATACAAGTATACAGCAGACATCAACCATACAATCAGGGCCATTTTAGATTCAGACACACAAGTATAACGAAAACAGACATCCATACAAAAACACGATACTCAAACACAACCGCGCACACAACGAAACAGACACGAGTGCAGCCATACACAGAATCAAATAGACAGATACACAATCGCGCACACACTCACATACACAAACTCACACAAACTAACGTGTTAGAACAAGCCACGCAGGGCTCCTACCAACTTTTAATCAGAATAACAGAGAGAGACTCATACAGACAGAGAGAGTACGATTGCCTGAGACCATCAACACGCAGGTTTCATGGCTACGGTCAGGAATTTCTTAATGAGAAAAACACTCGGTGGTAGCAGTACAACCGTGGTATGAATGTGAGGCGTCTGCGGCAAACACGCGATGGTACTAATAACCCCTGGCTATCAATGATTGCAGCATGGTAGTATTGGTTGTTTCAAGTGGCTTTTTCTCCCCTTCTTTTTCGAGAGATAGAACAGTGACATATATATATATATATATATATATATATATATATATATATATATATATATATATATATATATATATATATATATATATATATATATATATATATATATATATATATATAAGAGAGAAGAATAAACTATACAATCGAACAAAAACATAATAAAATAGAGAAACAAATAATAACATTTTCAAATGGCTTTTATTGGTATACAACAATTACAACTGGGTTTTGTTTTATGTTCCAAAGGGAGCAGAGGGGGACTTGATTATTGTAGAAAGATGTCGTGACTGTCGGTAGATTGATATAGATGTAGTGTCGTTGTTCCTGTGTCTTGAGAAACGGTCACCGCTTTCACACTGTTGTCTAGTTGTCTGGGCATATCAACAGGTCTTGCCATAAATAACCACTTGGGTTTAGAAATCTTGATCGTTGTAGACACAAAAATACGAGTGGTCGTCTCATTTTATAACGACGAATTTATCTAGTTTTAAACAGTTCTGGACTTGTCTTTTTTAACCACGGAGTAACCAATCGAAACACGAGACGATCGTTCACGTGTTGTCTGTGTCCAAAGGGTCGCAGGATACGTGACATGCTCGAACCGCGACATTTCATTAATAAGAAATACAACGCATTCAGACCACAAGTACTGTTATTAATGTCTTGTAGCATACGGGTATTGTACACGGGTGATCTGTCCGAGTTTCGTTGTATAAAATGGATAATGTCGGCGTGTAATGGTGGCAAGCCAAACGAATCGAAATATTCAAACTGACCTAGACCATTAAAATATAGGGCGATCCAATGTGAACCAGAGTAAGCACTGGTGTCAGTATTGACGATCAAAGCAGCTGGCTGTGTTCTATCAATGTGTCTAGGTAAATGATCTCTAGCGCATACGTTGACTAGTGGAAGGTGACGAACAAACAGATCAGTCATGAGTAATTGTCTTAGTTGTTGGGTATCCATTATGCTATGTAATCTGTTAGCACTTGTCTCGTCTTGGAAACTTCTAGGACCGAATCGAGTTCGGCGTATACGATGACTTGTAGAGGTACAGTCGTTATAACGTCAAACTTTAGTTCTACTGACAATGTGCCAGATTTCGCCATTTCAAACTGTTCTCCATCTAATATACTGTGAGTCAGATCAAAACTATAGAGACAATTCCCTTGACTATAACTTTCATAATTTATACCATTCCCGACATCCTTACCGGTCAGACCAAAGGCCAAGTTGGTACTATGGAAAGCTCGCATGTACTGACCTGTAGTATAATTCATGGTTAAGGGTTTGCCTGTAACACTACGCCCATCTACCATCAGACGCAAGTAGTTTAACTGATATTGATTGAATATGAAGGGGTTCGTATTCAGCTCGCCATTGAAGCAGGAAGCATTCACTAATCCGATCACCACCCGGGTCGGTGTCTGGCTGAGGAAAAGGTTATCTTGTGTGTGGGAAACATACCTTTAGGGATAGAAAAGGTCTTTACCACCACCCTTTTAAAAGGATACTTGGCATTGGATCTCAATAAGGCTTTTTCATGGGCCAGAGAGATAGCTGGATTTAACTTAGCTTTCCTCACCAAGAGGGCGGCGTAAGTAATGACACTTTTGTACCCACCACTTACATCCGTGGCAATCAAATTAAAGACGGATTTTGATGGGTTAGTTTGATTTTAATATCGACACCATTCAACATGTACCGGTCCTGATTGAAAATGTCGGAATGTAGGCGCCCCATCATATCCAGAGGTACACTATAGCTAGCTAAAGATCTTCTTTTGGCTAGACCTGTATTGTTATCACCCTTTGTGTCTGCCATGTGCAAAGGAGTATCTTGATAGTATAGAGCTGACGTCAGATGACTCTTTTTGGCCTCTTCACCGTAATTCAGAAGAGCTTCTAAGTAGGCCCGGTACGGATACGAATTTTCACTCGGTGAAATAAGAGTGTCGTTCAGGGACACATCTACTTGAGAAAACAAACTATGCAAATAATAATTAATCGGACCGACTTCGGCTGTGTTTGGTAGGTCGTCGCCATTGGGCAGTGTACCCTTGGCTCTCACGTGCAGAAAAGTATTAAACAAATCAATGTAATCTTCACCGACACCAGAAATGGTGAATTCGATGGGTGCCCCATAAGCTAAAGTGGCCAATGGATGAATCTCCACATACTGTCCCTCTTCGACGGCTGTCTGGGTGAGAGGCACACTAAACAGATCCAGACCAGAATGCAGACACTCACACGACTTGGGATGAATTAACGCCATTATTAGAAAATATCCGAATGTCCCGCTTGGTGGTGATGTGTCTTATGACTCGACGACTTTCTGACTGTTGGTTTTATTCTTTTACTGGGCTGACCTGGCGGGGCGGCTCGTTTTCGTTTCCTAACACCACTACCTGATTGGCTGATGTGTTGAGCTGCGCCTTGGAGTAGTCGTTGACCAGCATCTCTGGCGTGTTCTTTGAAGGACTCACCAACATTTCTACCAGCTAAAGCATCTTAAGCCACTTGCAAACCCGTCCCCAGTCCTTCTCTCAATAGGGCTTTGCCACCAGTCTTCAACCAAGGAAGAATTGTGCGACCAAGACCACTAAAGAAACTACCAATTCCATGACCTCGCTGACTTCGACCACCTACAAAAACAGGGAGACCACTTCCAGCTTGATTGCAGAAATAGTCCTCGTATAGTTTAGGGTTGCGTTGGATTGGCACGTGCCTAACCATGGTTAGCCCAGATCAAACCGTTTGGTTGTTCGAAAATGTAACGTCACTACTGAAGTTCCACCTGTAAATGGGATAGGTTTCCCCTGCTCGTTGGTTATAAGAAGTTCAATCGTGTCAAATGAAAATCGACTGAGGGGTACGTAATGTGGCTTGTCATACATCCTAAATACCGAGGTGGTAGATCTGTCTAGAACAGGTAGCGTCCTCAGTAATGGTACCATCACATCACCAACCACCCGCGAGGTGACAATATCGGAATAGACGAAGACATTTTTTGTGCCCTGGTCTACATCCACTTCACCCACACCAGACAGACTGGGTTCAGTCTCGGTGACATGTGTCGAGGGAAATTGTAATATTTCTGCCAACTTGTCACTAAGTCTAACTTCAGCTCCCTATTCATATAACTGGAAATGAGCCTTATTTCGAAATATCGTTATAAGAGAACATCATTCGGTTATGTTCTTGTAAGGCATCATCGAGACGCAGCCAATTGCAGTTCATTGATAAATCTCTCAGCTTCGAAAAGCAATCTATTCAATTCACCAATGAAATTTTTCTGTTGATTTGTACAGACCAGGCGTCAGCGTAATCGTCATCGGTGGTTCGTCTAGGTCTGGAGGTGGAAAGTACTTTATCCACACCTCATCTTTCAAAATATTAAAATAGGTGTTGGGAAACTGAATATCAACCAAACCAACTTCGTACTGGGAGGTGAGCTCAATAGTTTGTGGTAGTTTGACAAAGAAATGTCCGGCGTTATTTTGGGGGTATATTTGTAATGACGCATTACTCGTCAGCGTCACGTAGAAACTCATATTAGTCTATTCGAGGTCTGAGTGCTTCCTGATTCGAAAATGTAAAGTTAGTACTGAAGTCCCATCGTTGAATGAGAGTGTTTTACCCGTATCGTCAGTTAAAAGTATTTCCACCGTGTCGAAGGAGAATCGACTTAATGGTACATAATGTGGCTTATCATAAAGACGAAACACTGAAGGTGACAGTCGGTCCAATATAGGAACAGTCCTTAGTAAAGGAACCATGACGTCTCCAACTGGTCTCGCGGCTACGAGATCAGAATAGACGTAGATATTTTTAACTTCGTTATCCATCTCTAATTCTGTATTACCGTATAATAAGACATTATCTTCTGATAGAGTCGAGCTTGGAAAACCCAATATATTCTTCAATCTGTCACTAATTTTTGCCTGGGCGCCTTTTCAAAATATTTCAGCCCGACTTTTTTCCAAGGTGTACCTAGCATGAATTTGATGTTTACGTTCTCGTCTAGTTGGGTTTCTACACTCAACTTATTCAATTCCTCGATGAAAGTTTCAGGGCTGCTGAACGGACCCGGTGACATACAAGGGTTATAGGTTCCATACCACTACCTTTATGTGGAAAGTATTGGAACCAAATTTCACCAGGCAAACCATTAAAATACGAATTGGGAACTGAATCTCGCCCAGGGCCACTTCGTATTGGGTCGTTACATCAATGGTCTGCGGCAACTTGACAAAAAAGTGACCGGGTTGGTTGTTGGGAAATACCTTTGGTCCAGAATTACTCGGTAAAGTTATATAGAAACTCATCGTTTTTCTAATTTAGGATTAGGTAGCATATACCCCAAACAGCTACTCATTATAGCTACCCAAAACTTGCCGTCTGGTGCGTCTGCGCTGCCTTGAGTCAGATTGAACAAAGACACGGCAATTACGGCATATATAACCACCATTTGACACAGAAATACAATCTCTGGCCTCGGTACACTTTGCCCAAAGAATGACCAGATCGATGTTCTTTCCCCTCTGTCGGTTGTGGGCGCACCCCCATAGTTTCCACCCTGTCTTCAGTCACACCACTAGTCTCCATAACTAGCTAGTTGCGTGTCAGCTATCCAACTATTGAATGAATGGGGATAACCAAACCACTTCACTAAATACTCTTTCCCACCACCTCGCCTGGGTCTTTCTTGTAAGATTGTTTCGATACGATACACTTGCTTGTCTCCAACTAGTTGTATTTCTTCTCTGTAGAACGAGCCCTGTAGTTCCTCTCCCGAATCATCTTTTACCACATAGGTCACTGGACTGGTCTGGTTTATGCGACTGACGGTAAACAATTCTTCTGTCCACGAGGGCATATACCCTTTTTTTAAAAGGTTGTTTGGGTTCAGCCAGTCTGACTCGATCCCCAGGTGTAAAATACACTTTTTTCGATACGTATGTCGCCTTATACAAGTTATCCCACACCTCTTCTTGATTACTATAGTTGACTTGTACAGGGGCCATGCGAATACTTCTGTGATACGAACCATTGTAGTTCTGGATCAATTTATCTATCACGTCGACGTAGCGCAGTGTATTGGTCTTGGTGAAATAACGCCACATTTTTTCTTTCAGGGTTCGATTGAATCTTTCCACTATCGCTGCCTTCACATCTTCATTCTCGGTGGTAAAGAAGTGCACACATCGATCTTTCAGAAATTTTAAGAAGGTCCGATTAACGAATTCCGAACCTTTATCACTCTGAAAATTTACCGGTTGGCTATCACCAAAGATTTTACTCATAGCCACCACCAACGCTTTCCCCGTTTTCTTCTGGATCGGGATAGCCCAAGCATATTTACTAAACACATCGATACAAGTCACTAGGTACGACATCCCATCGTTGTATCGTTGTAATAGTCTCATATCTATCAAGTCGGCTTGAAATTGTTGATTTATACCACCGGTTATGGTCTGGCGTCTCTGAAATCGGCGACGGATCGGTTTATGTAACGTGTAGGTATCCTGATGACGTAACCATTTATCTATTTTCTTCAGGTTAGTATTTCTTTTTAAGGCGGCTGATCCACCATAGGCTCCGGGTTTCTTAGGGTCATAGTAATACTTTCTTAATTGGGCGGCCATTTTTGCCACTTGGGGGTAGGTATCCTAGTCTTCTTCTTGCTTCGCCTGAGTTTGTAATGGGGTGTGGTCTCGACTGTTTTGGGTTCGACTACTTGAGCCGGTTGAATAGGTGTTGGTTGAAGAGGTGTTGGTTGAAGAGGTGTCTCGGCTACTGGTGTCGGTACACTGGTGACTTCAGGTTTTTGTTCCTTGATATCTACTAGTCCCAGAGGCTTGTGGCTGTACTGTTCGAGTCGATTCAGATACCTCTGTAGTGTTTGCTGATACGCTCTGGCCTTGTCACGCGGTGGTAGATCTTCTGTTTTCAGGACTTGTTGCATCTGACGATCCAAATCCTGTAGACTATCATTTAGTGTGTCGGGTGGTACATAGGGTTTTTTCTAGCAACCGGGATCGATCAAGATCATCTTCTTGGCCATTACAATCCCACCACGATTTTCAACACATGTAGTATGGGGCCTAGTAAGGCGCCTATGAAACCACCTTGTTGTAGAATCTCTTTCCTTTTCTTGAGCGATACTTTCTTATGAGTGAGTGCTCTCAGACTGTCTTTGTGTCGTTGCAGACGCTTCTTCTGAGCTGGTGTCAGGGGAACATTACCTTTCAAAACGTTGTGACAGTACTCGCAAATTGATTGGACGAGATCCGGGGAAGCTGATTTCATTACTGCCTTCACAGTGGCTGGGTTGGTCTGACCCAAGAAACGTAACATACCCTCGTTACGTTAAGGTCGGTTAGACATGTTATTTGGGGACGTAGACGACTTGCTGCTGGTCGGGAAATATATGACTTCGTAAGCGGAGCTGATCCGGTGTTTCCTGTCGCAGGT
The DNA here is from genome assembly GCA_014155875.1 of Cepaea nemoralis. Classification (NCBI taxonomy): domain Eukaryota; kingdom Metazoa; phylum Mollusca; class Gastropoda; order Stylommatophora; family Helicidae; genus Cepaea; species Cepaea nemoralis. The sequence goes on from JACEFZ010025299.1 coordinate 22,768, forward strand.
CAAATAACAAATACCCGTGTGGAGCCGATGTCGCGTCTTTAAAACTCTCTTGGACATATGACACACGGCCTGGATACATCTGTTTGGCGAGATTGGTAATCTGAGACCCGTCTCGAGGATTCTTAAACACCACTAGGTAGTGCGAATTCAGACTGATAGTTCTTTGTTCTTTATTCTTATCAAATAGGTTCTGTACTATATACATAACACTGAGGTTGCGATGATGACTGCCTTTAGTAAATAATTTAGTCACTCTGTCATCTGTCTCAGACATTAGATCATCTATGACTACTAACCGACGTCTACCACCTGTCCATTTTTCCACATCTGGCAGACCTTAATTAAATTGAACACCCTTCATAGTTTCGTAGATGGGTTGCCATTCCCCATAGCACCATATAATTTCCTCTGGAAGGGGGTCTACCATGGCTGTAGATGGGCCAAGAACCGTTGGACAAAGACGGTTTTACCACTCCCCGTTGGGCCCGCAATCAAAGCCGTAAAAGAATGTTTCCACCTAGGATCCATGAGAATTAATAAACAGCTACCTACTCGGATTGGTGTTTATAAACGCGTCGGATGATAATATTAGACCATTTGACCACCAACTGCACGCCAGTGGGTCTCTGGTAGCTATTGGTATAATAATGATGGACCCAATAGTCGACTTGACACAAGTTCACACCGAGGTGGTGAGTATGGCGTTGACTATTATTAGTTCCTACAAGCCCACAAAGACCAATAACTCGAGGTTGTGACGCTTAGTACGTTAGATAGCCAACCAAAACGATGTGTTATTCACGAGACTAGAAGTCTGTATCAGCCCCGAACAGGTTGTCCCGGTCTTTGTTTCAATTGCTGACGAAGTCTTTGCCGATAACGTCATCAACTATGGGAGAATAATGATGGTTTTTACACTTGGTATGCGTCTGGGTATGCATCTGGTTAATAATTCTTACAATACAGACGTGAATGTCCAGGACCTGGAGGAAAGCTTCGCTACATCTGTCGGTACGTATATGACTGATAAACTACATCATTGGATACTGCGAGATGGATGGTGTAATTTCTATACTTGGTTGCAAACATCAGTTGAATAAATGCATAATACATCTCAGTATGTGTCTTTATTTCATTGTCTGTCAGTGTTGCTGTCTCTCGGAACAAGAAGTAAAAAGAAAGCCACTAAAGAAAATCAACAAAAATCTTGGTTTCAATATATCAAAGAATGTATTATTCATCAAAACACTTTAGTGCTATAAGAAAACATCAATGACATACAGGGTTAGTGACAAAAATATAAAACAATGTAGTTGGGGGATGACCTAGACATCAAACTATCGGGAACTCGGGCATATGAAAGAGGTAAAAACATATGCCAGCTACTGTCTCTAATTTATATTTGGTGTCTGTACGTTGTTGGATATCGTAGGAATGAATGTCATGTTCGTGAAGTGTTGTAAGGAAGGCATCAAAGTCGTGTCTGTTATTTATTAGCGCTGAAAATTCTAAAACAGAAGAATTGTTAAATGATGCATGATAGAATCTAAGATCTTGTGTTCCTCTATGTCGTAACACTAGATGAAAGCTAAAGTTGATCTTAAACCGACTAATTTGAGCGTTGAAAATCTTATACAACGTATCTGTCCAGTTGATAGGCTTTTGTATCTCCGGGCTAATAAAGAAGGTGTATGTCGATAACCACTTGTTAATCTTGTGATGCGTCCTGATAGCTTCCCAATTTTCTCTATATATTTGTTGAATATCGGGTGGAAGGATGTGTAGTGTCTCTGGTTCCCCGGCTGCTAAGATGGCAGCTTCGTCTTCTACCACTTGTTCAAGAATATTCTCGTCTGGTTGTATCTGACTGTTAGTTATATTGATTTCAATTGGTGGTGTCGTCTCTGCTGATGAAGAGGTAGGTGAAGTAATTGGTTCTGCTGTATCCATAGGCCGGTGATGACGTATTCGTATGTGTTTTTGTAGATTGTCTTTTCTCTTTAAACGTTGTCCACAGATATGACATAAGTGTGGTTGATCTTTCGTATCGTGAATGGTATGAATGTGGCGAGTGAGTTTATAGTTATCACGGAAGTCTTTGTCGCACACTGAACACGTGAACGTAGATCTGGTGGCCATATTGATAAACTGGTCATAAAACACACTTTCGCTTTTTTACAACCGCAAAGAGTTCTGGTGTATACAATATTTCACTGTTTTATCAGATGCCAACGACACGAATAAGGCTCACACCAACCTATTTCACTGCTGTAGCTAGCCAAGTCAGTACGTGAACAATAGCTGGTTACTACACGAACAATGCTTACACCAATCTGTTTCACTGCTGTAGCTAGCCATGTCACTACGTGAAAAATATCTGGTTACTACACGAACACTGCTCACACCAGCCTGAAGCACCTCTGTAGCTAGCCAAGTCAGTCCGTGAACTGGTACTGAGCTCACAAGAGACGCCGTCTATTTTATACACTGGTTCTGCACACGACATAGCTGACGTGGCAGTTAGACAAGCTATTCTCACGCCGCCCGCCTGCTTCCCTACAGACCGATGACTCATACTTAATGACTTTTGCATATGGCGTTGATGACGTAGGGGCTTCTCGGACATCCGCGTTCTTTACCAAAAATTTGTGGTTTGTGATATTCTTGTAGGGACACGATTTGTTTATGGGTGAGTGTATCTGTAGTTGTTGTGGTACCAGTAGTAATGGTATGGATGTGTGTCTTTGAGTTTGTAGTAGGTGTGTATTTGTGTAATTGATTATGGGTGAGTACTTGTGTATAGTTGTGATGACAGTAGTAATGCTAGGCGATGGGTGTGTGTCTTTGAGTTTGTAGTAGGTGTGTATTTGTGTTATTGCTTATGGGTGTGTACTTGTGTGTACTTGTGATGACAGTAGTAATGGTAGGAGTGTGTTTGTGGTGTCTCTGCACATGTGTATATCTGTTGATAGTGACAGTAGTAATGGTATGGGTTGTCTGTGTATGGTTGTCTTTGTGTTTGTCTTTGAGTGTTCTTGTGTATTTGTTTATGGGTGTGTACTTGAGTATAGTTGTGATGACAGTAGTAATCCTAGGCGATGGGTGTGTATGTGTGTGTGTACTTGGCTGTCTTTGTATTTGTCTTTGAGTGTTCTTGTGTATGGGTGCGTGTGTGTGTACTTGTGTATAGTTGTGATGACAGTAGTAATGGTATGGGTATGTCTTTGTGCTTGTCTGTCTTTATGTATATGTCTGTGTGTACTTGGCTGTCTTTGTGTTTGTATGACCCTCTTTGTATGATTTTTACACACCCCACACAAAAAAGATACATGTATCTCTAACAACGCACAAGCTAATATTCTTGTCGCTAATATTGGTAGTACTATTATCACTACTATTGATTCTCCCTCACTTTACCCATCACCATTGCACTATACGTACTTTCCCCTACAATTTAAGTGGTCACTCGACTACTTGACCACTGCTTGACCACTGCTTGACCACGTCATCGATCACTTTAATCACTACCATAATCTTAGGCACATCGTCCTCTACAATTTAAGTGGTCACTCGACCACTTGACCACTACTTGACCACTGCTTGACCACTAATTTACCACCCTTTAACCATCACCATATCATTACAATCACTTTTCCCTAAAATTTTCTCACTTGACTACTTGACCATTACTTGACCACTGCTTGACCACTGGTTGACCAGTGTGTAACTGCGAACATACCACCTCTTATTACATTTATGACCACCCCTATATCGACCACTCCTACTTGATCACTAATATCCACCCCTTACCATCAAATGACACCCATTATAACTTTATAAGATTTCCTTTGTAATGATGGTAGTGAATAAGCTACATACCACCCTTTACTTTCACTTAGACACTACTATCACACTGTTCAGATGATAGTAACCATCTACACCTCTTACTTCGTCAAGTATAACCACGACCCATCACACCCTTGGCAGTTTATACATTACTCACCACGCATAGTGAACAGACACATCTTACTTCGTCGAGTATAACCACGAACCATCACACCCTTGGCAGTTTATACATCACTACACCACGCATACTAACACATTCATATACCCTACGTAACCAACCAAAATATATAACTTACAGCCCTCCCTCATCCGTACTCACACCCTCTCTTTCTATTTCCAGAACCAACCAACTAAACATACTTTTACCTTAATTACTTTCACAGACACCCGCCAACAACCCACAGATTTTCCCACACGCCGCCAAAAAAACTATTACCCGCCATTACCCGCCATCTTGGATGTGTTTTTGTGTGTCTGGGTTACCTAATACACTACTCCTGTAGCTTTTACTTAAGGCCATATATACAAGACGGTCTACCACTTCGCTTGCTCAAATTTGCGATAGAATGAATAGATTATCGCTCAAGTCTCTCTTCTTCTTCTTCTCCTTCTTCTTCTTCTGAATGTCCTGAAGTAGTTTCCTGCCATGAGTCTGTGATCTGATAGCTCCATCACGTTGTGCAGACATGAAGGCTCTGAGGGATGGGAGGCCCATTTGTCACTTGATTTCCCAGGCGATGAGCCCAGGGGTGTACACCGAGTCTTACCGTGCTCTTAATATTATCAGCTAGTGCACTCCCTTAGTCTCTCTCATTCATTCATTCAGTAACATGGCCTTTGCAGAACCTCGCTCCCATAACAACCTTCCGGAAAACTTCTCGATTATAAGCAAGGTGTCCCGCACCCATCTGGAGATCATCAGCTTCATACTGCACCCATCTTTGCTTTGGCCTTCCTCTTCATCTCCTCTTCATCTTCCCGGGCATATACCCTTCCATATTTGTTCTCTCCAAACTTTCGTGACGTTTCAAGTTACCAAAATATTTATATGTTCCTTCTTGTATCGTCTTTAGTTGCCAACCTTCTTCAAAGTTCACTTCTTGTCGTGTGGGTGCATTTGCTCTTTTCTGTGTCCAAGATATTCTTAGAACCGGTCTATAACATTTATATTCAAAAAGGCATTTATGCGCTGCTCACCTTGTTTAGTAAGTTTCTAGGTCTCACAGGCGTATGTTGCAATGAGAAAGAAGCATGTTCTTAGAATCTCATTTTTTTTCTCATTTTTGTAGGTCTATTTGTCCCAAGTCACAATTATACAGATTTTTTTTAGATATTCGCCTTTTATATTCATTCATTATGTCACCATTGTTAATGACCCAAGATATTCGAAATTTTCCACCAATTCCAATTTTTCCTCATTAACATAGTCTCTATAGCTCAAAAAATACAATGAATGCTCAACATAGTAGCCATTGCGAACACGCAAGTTTGTTATTTGGCATTAGATGCTAAGCATATACAGCAACAAACATTTAAAACTGTATAGATACTTATGACAATCAAATAAGATAAAACTAAGCTGCACGGTCTTTTGAAACGATGCATAATAAAGAAATGTATGCAAAATTAAGTTTTGTCTGTTTAGGATCAACAAACAATGCGAAACAACTCAAGGAAGCTATGCTGAACTAAAACGTCTAGATGAGAAAGTAAGGAACCCCCATCAAGAGAATCCCTGAACTTTTTTCCCCACCCTGCCTAAATCTCCCCATCGACCGCTGAGATATGAAGGGCTCAAGTTATTATGGACTAACATCGGCGACAGCGGATGGACAGGGTGAAACCCCCGGGTGCTACAGCAAATATCTCGCTGAGACAACCCCGAGTTGTCATAAGTTCTTGCCACAAAACTGATCGCATGTTTAACATATCGACAGGACTGGTCAAAAAGAACTGACACTTTCTGTCAGGTTCTGTTGAGGAATAGAAGCACACGAATGAAGAGTTGATTTGAGTTGAGCTAAGAAACGACAGACCGTGTCGCGTTGTGTTATAACGTGCTGGTATGGGAGCCGGTCGTTCAGAAAGCAATGGCAAACTACTGAACGTAACACTTGCCTAGTACATCAACAGTAGCTTTTAAGGGATACGCAACAAAATTTTTATTTAAGAAACGACATCCGTGCATTCAGGACAATCCCATACGCGCTACACCCCCTCGTTCAACAGCCAGCGAAGAGTCATGCTGTTAATGGTTCCAGCTGCAATCTGACAGACAGTTCTCCTGGCCTTCCCTCTCAGTTGTGAGGCTCATCCAGAGCCCCTACCGATCCCCCGCCATATCGTTGTCTCCACAAAAGGAGTGCTCAGTTTGTTCCACCATTTTCTCCATCTGGTTTCTACAAGCTCCCTAGGCCTCTCCTTTGTCTTTAGGTAATCTACCACCGTGAGGTGCATTTCCTGCCAACCTATCAGCCTGTTCATTCCCCCGCAATCCCGCATGACCAGGGAAGAAGGAGGAGGGAAACAAGCAGTATCCTAATGGTTATCGATTATTATATACTGTATTGTATATTGAAGTTTATAAAGGATCCACTTATTGCAAACGGTTAAAAGACAAAAACGGCAAGATGATCGACTTCGTTGAACCTAGTTTTAACCCTTATATATCGATCTCTCTCAACAGTGAAGCTCACCTTTTGTTTGTTGATCAAGCTTATCTTTATTATCGTATTGAATGTCTTACTGCCAATACAAGAAGAATCCCAGAATGTTGATTCCCAGATACTTCCTTCTGGCCGCCTCATGACCCATAATACCACCAGATGTAGTCATGACAACGAAGCTAAACTGTCTGGATGGGAGAAGATTTGCTGTCCACTTTTCCAAGTTGCGGATAGAGACTCAAATTTGGGACTGACTACAACCATACTTATTTAATCTGCCTATCAGATTAACAACAATCTTGCCAGCTCTGTGGAGATCAATCTGTTCAAACTGTCTAATGCAACAATACTTCAGCATGACAGTGAGACAGTTGATGATGACTTTTTATGCGGAGCATCTAACCGCCTCCCGACAGTGTCGTAGTGACCACGAGAAACGTAGCTCAGGCACAAGAGACTACACTCGAGCACCGATTGAAGGACTCCGAAAACGAATACACACCATTATAAGGACAAGGCAGAAAGCATGACCATTTCGCCACGATGAACCCCGTACACGGATACCCCTATAACTGCCCCAGGCCCCTCCGTTGGATCACATAATGAGGTTCTCAGTATTGCGCACGAATTCGGTAATAGCAGTGAGGTTACATGGTGTGTATGTCAGGAGAGCACACTGACCACAAAGCGTAACTTTTATTTAGGGATAAATCTACTCGACCTACTCTTCAGTTTCCATTAGCGGAGACCTATTTTACGTAAACGAGGACACGAATACTTTAAGTTTTCGCCCTTATATGATAAAGCCAGAAGTATCATCCACCACCAAAGGATTAGAAGGGGGAATAACATGTTTGCATTCCTTGTAAAAATGTTTTGTCGCGTCCACTACCAATAAGCCGTGGCGTCCATAGTATTATTAATGGTTAAAGCAATGGCAAATATTGACAGAAAAGATTACGCATGTTCAGACTATGAAGATTGTCTTTGCCACCAACCCCCTTCGTCACCAACCTCTTACGTCACAAAAACCCACCTCCACACCCTCTTTCCACTTCAGTATCTTTCCTTAATCAGGATTCTGCAATGCAATTTAAGGCACTGTCCCTACATGAGATGGCCGAACGTATACAAATTCTAATTGTAAATCTACTCAAACAAAGACGTCAATGGACCCTTTGATTTTCTAGAAGTGTGGATACGTACGCAGTTTGTCTAGGAACGAATGTGTACATGATATAACTGAATCATCGGAATAGGTTCATCATCTATAGTTTATCCACGCTAGATAATCATTATACTTCAAGAACACAGGAAAAGAATTATCTTAAATTCGTTCACTCCAGTTGGAACTGTGTCTCAGAAATCTAAATGTTACTGATGCGACAAAACATTAAATAGAATGCTCATGCCGCTGAGATAATAAGCGACAAAGGTAACAGCACAGCCTGACTGTACATAATATCAATTTTATTGGAATTACAACTGCACTGCATGCGGCACTACTGTGGTCTCTTGTCTTAGATGATGTATCAGCCAGATTAATTTGTACGGTCGGGTGTCCGCTTTTTATTGCCGGGACAAATTATGTGTAACTGTGTGTGGAGTTAATTGCATTTGTTGTGACACCAGATACCTTTAGGCAACATTAGAAGTGCAAGAGAGTATGTTATGAATCGTCTTCTTCTTCGTCTTCTTCGTCTCCTATTTCTCCTACTTCCCCTACTTCTACTATTCCTTCTTCTTTCCCCCCTTCTTCTCCTCCTTCTTCTCCTCATCCTTCTTCTTCTTCTTCCTCTACTTCTTTTCTTCTTCTTCTCCTACCCCCTCCTCCTCCTCCTACTTCTCCTTCTTCTTCTTCCCCCTCCTTCTCCCCTTCCTCGTCCTCCATCTTTGTCCTACTGTTTTTGCCGTTAAGCGTCGCAGAACTTCTAAATGCAAACCCTTTCCGGGTTTAGATTACTTAAACGACAAAGCATCCGACTTAAGAATTAAAATTCAGTCTTCCTTAGTATTCACAACCAACCAATCAATCAAAAGTGCGCTCCCTTAACAGACTTCCGACATGACACAATCTACCAACAAACAAGATCTACATTATATTTGGCTTGTGGTGCCTGTGTTGGATTGTTAAATACTCAAAGGCGTATCACAGGTTCAGCTAGTGTGCTGGCCAAATAAACCCTTGTCTGGCTGGTGAGAAAATAAATTGAGAAATTTAGCTTTAATGTAGTTTTTGCTTCAGTTTTTCTTTTTTGGCAGTTGCTGCAACCAGGTGTAATGAGGCGTCTAGCTCGCCGGTTCGTTAATTTTTTTTTCTCTCTAAGAACTGCACGTTCGGAGTTAAATTATGACCGTGAGACATTTCATTTTTCCCTTTTCCCTTTTTTTTCCCTTTTTTTCAAAGGGAAAAAAAAAAAAAACTTTTTTTTTTTGTTTTTTTCAACCCTTTCCTTT